>PVIC010044680.1:0-14913 GCA_004025085.1 Thryonomys swinderianus
CAGACTTATATACCATATTTAATACAATAGAGGTGGTAACTGGGCTGTAGACATATTTTACTTTGTATAGAAGTGTTTAAAAATGGGGATATTTAACAATGAAGTCTATTTTTCTGGACCTTGAGAATCAAACTGAGCTCCTGCCTTCTCTTTCTAGCATTCTCCAAAGCTGGAAAGTCCCTAAGGACTTAACCCAGTTAAGTATTTCCCAGGTTACAGTGAACCCTGAAGTGATGACCGGCCTGACATATGAGCAGCTTTGGTTAATTGAATTAATGGAAGATTTATTGACCTGTTGTTATCTATAGCATGTGCCCAGGTGAATATCCAGACTTCAGATGAATTGACTTACAAACATTGAACATACAACCATCTCTAGGGAAATGAATGTGTTTGTAGGTTAAAGGTCCACTGTACACTTCTCTTCACTCTCTGTTCTTCAGATCTTCTTCATCTTCCACAGTTAAGGAGAAGTTGTAGAAACAACTGAGCTTAAAATAGGATTTAATTTTGTCAGGAGGGGTATTTAAAGGAAAACATATCATTGAATCAATTATCCACTGGACTCTAGCATAATTTAACATAAACTATAGAGATAAAACTATAGAAAGTTTCCTGAACATTGTATTTACAATCTTCCCATTTCTATTATTAAAACCTTGCCCTTTCTAATCTATTAAATGTGTAAGGATTACTTTGGATTGACTTGTCTTTGATCATCCTGAAATGTTGATTTAGATGCAAAATGTCACAAGATACATTTTCCTTTTATTAATATGCATTTGCCACCTGTCAGCCAAATAGATTTAAAAATTGCTTATTAGCAAAGTTGGATGGTTAAATGAATAAACCGTATAAATAAATGAACTTTTCTACTTTGCGATGTCTACATTGTGTGGAAGGGTTTTTCTTGAACATGAGCCAAGTTTTTTTTCAACTTTTGGATCACATCTTATTATCCTAACTGTAATTAGAAATCTTGTGAAATTAAGAACCATTAAATTCAATGAGTTTTCACTTCGGAAATTTGCCCAAAGGCACCCAGCCGATGGGGCTCACTAGAATGGGGCTTTCACAGAGTTCTTCCTGCTCTCCTCCTAGTCACTCTGAAAGGGAATGTCTTTTCCACTTAGCTAATTAATTACACCTGCCAACAAGCAGATGGTTCTGTAGGCTTTGAAGCATGGTAATAGCTAGGTGCATATCAGCCTGCATAGGCTCCCTTCAGCTGCAATTTAGATTATAACTCTTGAAGTTCCCATGGGGAAAAATGCTAAATGATTGAAAATAAAATGATAATTTAGAAATGTTTTTAATTTCCAATTTTTTTTTTCTGATCTTAGTGCTCGTACATTTTTTCCATATTTAAGTTTAGCATCTAGTTTGGAACAATACTTGCTGGGTATTCTCATCTAACTGTTTTCAGTTCCAAAGGAAAATGAAGGTAGACGGGCCAGACCACTCAGAAAACTGATAGGAATAATTTTCCAAGTATGATGATTTTGGGTTATGTGATTTAATTATATGGAAATCTATGTAACAGTGGAGAAATTAGAACTGAAGGCACAGCTAATACTCCTATTAACATCCTACTTCTATTTTACGTTTTTGTGGTGATCTAGCTGGTAGTTTTTTTTTTTAAATTTTATTGGTACATCATATATATATATATATATATATATATATATATATATATATATATATATATAATGGTAATATTCATCACAGGTAATTTGTACCCATACATGTTATATCTTGCTTCTCGCTAATATTTTTTTTTTGCAGCTAAAGTAATCTGCTTCAGGTAGAAATGATCACTTGAGTTTAATGTTGAATGTAAAATCCTTTCATATATCATCTACATATCTAAAAAAACTAAATTTATCATAGAATATGAGCATACAGAATGTCATCTTTGTTATTTTCTCTTTTGTGAGATATTAAGTTATCTATTTTAAATTATCCCAAATTCATTGTTAAACATTTGGTTTTAAAAGCTGTCTAAAAACATTTTCTCTATGTTGGACCTGTGTAAAGAGGGATACCTTTAACTACTTTAAAGAAAAGAGGATGATTTTTAACATGTGTGCCCCAAGAGGATACTTCAGTTCTCTTACAATATTGTGGACAGGGAAATCCATTCATTTAGAGTTAAAGCACGTGTTTCAATTTTGAATTCCTTTTCTTCCAGATTGTGCGCCTACCTTGGTCTTTAAAGTGATTAGAATGTTATCCTTTACACTGAAATAAGCTCATTGATATGCATCCATTAATTTGAACAATTTGCACTTTTGTTTCCTTTGTATTAATTACTCAACAGTTAATAAGGAAACACCTGATAGGGAGTGTGCAGGTTTGTTAGGGGAGCCAAATGTCCCGCATAGTTAAACTTCTATTTTTGTATTTTTGCAAGCGCAGTTACAAAGAACAGGTGATGGATTCTTCTCAGCCTTATGATTTTGAATATGTAATTAAAAGTCATTTTCCCTATTCATTAAATGAAAGCCCAATGGACTGAATGTAGAATTCTCACAGTATTAGAAAATAATAAAACTGGCTTTTGTTGTTTTTTTTTAATTGAATTCATTATTGGTACATTTTATATACAGCTCACAATCACACTCAACATTGTAGATTTTGTATATGACAGAAGTTAATTCTCATTTTTACCCATATCCCTACCCACCCACATCTCCCTACCCCTTAAATACATGCCATTTCTTTTTCTTTCCAAATGATTGTTTCTTTTTAAGTTGGACAGTCCGCTGCACTGAAAGGCTTTTCCTTCAGTGGGCTGAATTGCTAGTTTTATTGTGCTGCCTTTTCCTCTGCTCCTACCTCTGGCAGAAGCAAAGGAGTGTGCATCTAGTGATGAGGCTGGGATGCAGTGCCAGTACGAGGCATGCCAAGATCTTTTAATGCACATTGTTTTTCATGCAGAAACAATCCCTTAAAAGCATAATTTTACCTTTCAGCTCTATAAGATATTTTCAAAAAGGACTTCAGGGAAATTATTTTGAGTAGCTAATTATACCTAGAAGAAGATTACATAAGGTAGTGTGCCTCACCTTACCTCTATTTAAACTTTCATGTGTCTCTCCCCTCGTCTTGCTTTCCTAACGTAAAGAGAATATAGAATAAGAAGATCGAAGGCACAATCCTAACTCGGCAGTGAAACTGAGTTGTAGCCATGCTGTCTGAAACTGTTAGCACATACTCAGGACTCTAAAGTTCAGTTTTCTCAGCTGTAAGTGAAGTCATTAATACTTACCTGAGAGGGGTTCTGTCTGAATGAAGACAGTATTGCATTGTAAAGATTCCAAGAATGGCAGCATGTATGAGGAGACATTACAGCAAGGGGCAGCAGTGGGCTCTGGGGCCAGCCAGGCAGACAGCAGAGCCTTGACTTGTGAGAAATGTTTGGCAAATCATAGACTCGCATGTCTATTTCTTACTTGCTGTGACTTCGGGACACAGCATTCCCGTCCACAGCACAAAGGTCTCAATTTAAAATTCTTAAATAATTCCATGACTGTCTTGAACCCATAACATGCTCCAAAAAGGATTTATCGAACTCAAATAAGTAGTTTAAAATTATTCTTAAATGAACAAATGCACACAAATATTATAATTTACACCAATAGTTTTATCCTGGTGTTAGCTCTATCCACAAAGGATATTTGTGAGAGGGAGAGAGAAAATGATCACATAGGATGGACAACAGCTTAGCAGAAAATTCGTCCTGGTTTCTCAAGCAATTCAAATAGCTACCAACTGAACATGGAGTGTGTGGTTGTCACCATGGCTGGCATTTGCAGGTTAACCCCTTTTCTCCTTACGATGGTGTGCATGAATGCTACTAGGATCTGTATTTTGTTGATGAGCAATCTGAGACTTGAAGAAGATAGCTAAGATTATTGCATGGTACACTCACGATGACCCAGTCTCACTCCATCACTGAGAATATATTCATATCTCAGTAGCTCTGTTGCTTGAGAGACAAAGTTTGGGTGGGTCTTTTGGAGTCTGAGTGAATTTGAGACAACAGCTTGAGTTGACTGAAAGTCATCAGACAGTTTATAACATGGGTCTTTCCTCCATGTCCAGTAGAGCAAACCACCAAGAGAACTCAAATGATTTCCAAATCATATATATTAACCATGGAAAAGAGGAGCCATTTTAAAATAAATGATTTTTTTTTATCAAGTGGAGAGAAGATGATGATACGAGTTAAAGAGTACACCATTGCTTCATGGAGCCTATTTTGTTATGATATCAGATGTCACAATAGGAAAATACTTTTTCAGTAGGGGAAAATGAGCATGGTGATGTAAAGGGCATGGAAAATAATAAAATCATTAGAAAAGCGCAAGTATTTCCTGCAGAAGTTTTAATCTGGCCCTTTTCTTCTAATTGCTTATATATAAAGATTTAAGCCTTAAATATCCCCAAGGAAGCATAGCACTTGATTATATGTAGTTTTTACTTGAGGGTAATGACCTTCTCTGTATCAACCAGCAGTATTATAGCTGTGCTTGTTACATATCTAATCTTTATTGCCCATTTTATTGATTTAATAAAACTCATAATAAATTTAAACAACAACACAGAGTGACTGTCTCACTACCCTGCTCAAACCTGAGTGAGACATACGGGATTAATAGTTTTCCACATTTCCTAATGAATTCCACTGTGCTGCAGGATGAATGACAGATATTTTCCATGGTAGAGGAAAGCTCTGCTTACTTGTACAGGTCCTTTGAAATCTGCTGTGATTCTTTGGAAATCTGGTGGTCCTGGAAGTAGAAGAGGTTGGAAGGGCAAGGTTTGCGGCCATCTGTTTTACCTGCCTATTACTATAACAAAATAGCTGAGATAACAAACTTGAGTGAAGGAAAGTTTTGTGGTTGGGGTTTTTCTGTTTGTTTTATTTGGGTATATATATATATTTTTCATCTTAAGGGTTTAGAAGGTTGAGCCTGTAGTTGGGAGGTCCCATTGCGTTTTAGCCTGGGGAAGGGCAGCACATTATGCAAAGAGAGGAGAGGCTCTGCTTACCTCATGGCTGCCAAGAAATGAAAGAGTACTGGGGCTCTGCTATCCTTTTCTGCGGCATGCCTTGCATGACCTGACTTCCTTGCACTAGGCTTCTGGTCCTTAAGGTTTTAGCATCTTCCAGGAGCACAGTAGGATGGGGGATCAAACCTTGAACACATGGGAGTTTAGGGGATTTGAAGTGTCCAAATTATGGTATTTTGAACTGTCCACATGTCTGAACTGGACAGAAGGGAATCTCACAGCCTTAAGTAATGCCAAGAAATGACTTTAAGGTGGAGAAAACTGGATAGTGAGGATTACTCAGTGTAGATAGGAAGATACAGAATTTATGATCTTAGGTGCAATTTAACTTACAAAACACAGATAAACCCAATTTTAATTAACTAATGTTGGAAGGACATTTAATAAAATTGAGCTTGTTACATCTAGCTCCAAAACTATTATGCTATTCATCAAATTTAATGAGGATTTCGTAGAGTGCTCAAGAAATTTTATTTGATTTCTTTTCCTTCCCAGAAGACCTACACTTCAACCTGTGAGCACAGATTTTAAGATTCTTTGGATAAAGAAGTCTCCTAAACTATATTAATAACCTATTTTGAAATAGCTACTTTATTTAACAGCTGCAGTGCTCCAGGAATTTATATATATATATATATATATATATATATATATATATATATATATATATATGTAACATATATGTTATATACACACGCATGTATACATATATAACATATTTATATAACAAGTGTGTGTACATGTACATACATACAACATATATGTGTGTTATGTATACAAATACATACATATACACATATATTTGTCTGTATATATGTATGTGTGTGTATGTATATACATAGAGACTATATATATATATATATATGTAGTCTATAAATCTTCAAATAACTGAAGCAAGTAAATATTTCTCTCCTATTTTATAAATAATAGCAAAGAAACCTAAACTAATCTGTCTGCCATGGAACTATAAAGTAGCAATACTATGCTTAAAGTACTAATCTACAAGCAAACTGCAAGACATTCATTCAATGAAGTAATATATGACAATAAAAATGAATACATTACTAATATAGCCAGCAACCTCAAAACATTATTTTGAATGAGATGTCATGAAGAAAAGAACCCATATTAATCCTGTATAATTTCATGTATAACAAGCAAAATAAACATGTGGAGATAGAAATCAGAATAGTGGACTTGGAAGATATTGATGAAAATAAAATTTTCTAAACTATTAGAAAGTTTCCATATCTTTATTTGAGTGGTAGCTAGTGAAATAGGTGGAAAAAGATTTGTAAAAGATGTGGAAGGAAAGATCTGTCCACTTTACTGTACTTACGTACTAATTTGAAGCTATCTACAGTCAAAGTCTAAAGCTATTACTCATTCTGCTTTGCCCAGGTTCTTCACATTTAATATCTTGATAACCAGTCTTTTATAAAAGGATGAAGGCACAAATTGCAGCACTCATAATTTCTCAGCTTTCTTCATATTTTATTTTAAAAGAAATATTTGATTTGGACCTGCTTTGTATGGGCTTTAAAATTATTTTGGTGCTGGCATCTTTGCACTGTTCTTTTATGACTTTTCATTTTATAAAATGTTGTCTTCATTATTTTGAATGTTCACATTGCATCCACTTGAGACATTCAGGTCCATTACTCACATATTTATGTTTTAAAATATATTTAATATTTTTAGGTCTTCATAGGTTTGAAAAGCATATTATCATTTTATAGATTAAATTGTTCTTTGTATTTTACTTGCAAGTTTTGACTTGCCAACCACAACCATTCATGGCATTGCTATTTATTATTACTGTCATCAGGGAAAAATCATACTTTTGTGAAATACTCTGAAGTGGTAGTGAGGAAATCACACATTGCAAGATGAGTTATTAAAACTATACAAACTAATATAGTAGGTGAGATATTTGAAAGTGACCTTGAGCACACCCCAGGCTTACTGTATTAAAGCTTGTAAATAAAAAGAACAAATCACTGCTGGCTACTAATACAACTTCCCCTTTTATTGGTAATGAAAACACTGAACTCTAGTGATTTGTTCGACTGAAGCAATTACATTTTCTGAAAAGTTAGAGCAGTTATTTAAGAGGATTGTTGTCTATAATAAGAGCTTTCTGGTGGATAGAAAAATAAAAATATTGGTGCTTCATGTAAAGGATTATTTTGTTTTAATAGCAAGAGGGCATCATACTTTTCACTTTTTATCTTTACATAACTTTGATGGCTTTCATCTCTTATCAGAGAGATATTTTTGTAATGTAAATTTTATCTATTCACCATCATTTTTATTTTTGGTCTTTGTTTTATAAGTAATAGTTTCAAAATATTTTCTCAGGTAATTTCAGGTGCCGTTCTCAAAACATTTAGGTAGAGTCCCTCTACTAAAATTTTTGGTTGTAAGAGTTACATTTGACACATTACCCTGCCTAGTTATTTATTAATAACTTCAAGTACATATAAAATTTTAGAAGTATGTTGTGCTCCTACAGCTAAGGCTTTTTCTTAAGAAAACAAAACCAAGGTAACTCTCAGTCCTTTAAGAATTATTGTTTAAAAATGCCATTTGAAGTGTTCAACATTGTTAATCACAGGATAAATACAAATTAAAATCATATCACTACATGCCAACCAGAATGACTACTGTGAAACATAAAATGAAAACAAAAAAATCATGGCTGACATAATAAATTATGGAATTCATAAACTAGTGAGGAGAAAGTAAATTAATAGAATTCTTGTGGGAAACCAATTGTCACTGGACCCCAGGTATTCTACTTTTAAGCATGAATGTAATGTACATATGTACATATAGTCACTAAGTTAATATTCAAGACATTCAGAACCACACAGAGCAAGGACTTTGATTATCCACCACTCTGTACTTGGCCATGAAACTGAATTTGCACCAAAGAGAGAAATTTAATTGTGTTGTGAAAGTTCACAGTCACCTTCATTAAGAGAAAATGTGTACTTGTTCTCTGCTTTTGCCTTTTTCACGATTACCTCCATCTTTATCATGTGTTTTGAGAGTTGGAAATTACTCTCATATTAAATATGATACAAAAACAAGATAAATACATATAGGCCCCTGATGACTATGGATTTTCCACAATTGCTTTGAATCAGCTACTCTGAATTTTATGAAAGAAATATAGAGCTCTGCCTAGTTCTGAGGAAAGGGAGACTAATATGAATACATAAAAGAATCAACCTCTGTTAATACCTGTAAGTAAGCAATTATTTTTAAATTATGTGGCACAAAGTATTATAAAATCAACAGCTGTATGACAGATACCGTGAGTACAAATCCCCATCACAGAGCAGGGCAAAATAAGCTTCACAAAAGACATGGCCGCATATCTACAGATCAAAAACTAGACATGAAAACTTCATTCTATCCACCTAACTGAATTTAGTACTATTGCTTTTTACTTCATAACTCTCACCGTGAAGATGTACCTACCTATGGGTCTGTCTGCAGGGTACATATTCATGCTGTAGAGTACATTATGGCACAGATGGAGGGCAAGGTTGTAGACAGCAGATTTGAGCTAAAAAGTTCAATGTCTTATCAGATGACAGAATGTGTAGGAAGGAGTGGACATAAAATGAGGTACAGTGAGGAATTTTCTTGGGACACCATGACAGATTAAATGTAGAAATGATAGAACTAGTGACATATGTCAAATTTTCAGTAACTTTTACAGCATGTGTTCTAACTTTAAAAGAAACAAGGGCTTGGAATAAAACATGTTTGGGCAATCATTTTCAGTAAGAAGTATTATGCATGTTATTAAACTACTTTCCTTAACAGATAAGAGTTAGTAAGTTAAGATCATGATGTGTACTCAATGTTTTATGTGATTTATAGTCCAAATATTAGTGCCTGTTACTAACATTAGGTTACCACCTTGAAATGTTGGTCATATGAAATTTTAAACATTATAATCTTAGTCATAGACATTTGAATTTAAATTGTGTATTTGACACTGTCTCTGGCACTAGTGACATGCAAGGACATACATGGTGGTCCTTAATCTTGAAAGACTTATAGTAAGATAGGGGAAACATGACAAGTGCAAAAAAGATTAAAAGGAGGATAAAATAGCATTTTTTTCCTGTGAAAAATCCGTTCAGATATTCACTGTCATAGGGGTTATAACAGATTTCTCAGAATACCTGAGGCTCATGCTGAAGTAATGAAAGCTAAAAATTGCAGAAGACCCCAAAATATATGTTAATAAATAGGATCATGTGACAAACCTTAGTGAGCTCCAATCACATGAAATGAAGATGCATATTTTGCTGATGTTCTAATGTGCAGCTGATTTTCAGTTGGAAGGTCTAGGAGTTTCATCTGTGTGCTGCCTTGCTCTGCTGGAGGAACTAAGCACTGTTACCTCCTAACACTCATTATTCACATCCATGAGCTTTTGACTCTGATCACCAAGCTGAAATACAGAGGGTTACATCATTCATTTACATTATCACCCTCTGCACCCTCCCAACACAAATGTGACATTTCAATTTTGCACACTTCAACTCTCCTTAAATCACCTGTATAAAAACTTCAAAGCTTGATTGATGATGAATGAGCCATTGTCTCCTCGAGCACCCGGTTCTCATTAGCCTTTAGAGTAGCAGCTTATTAATAATGAACCTTGCAGGCTGACCCAGGGGGTAGCAGCAATTCATTTTGCTCCCAGCTGAAAGGTGTGGGTTTGGGAAATACGCTGGACTCTCTGGACCACGTCCATTCCAGTCATGATGTATTAAGTATCACAGGTGGATGGTGTGACCTATATTACTTTTGTGTCATTATCCGCCAACAGACTTGTGTGGCTCAAGGTGATGACAGTGAGATGTATCACTTTCTGTCTGAGAAAGTCCTATAACTGTTTCCTGACCTGTACCTTGAAAATGGACTTTTGCTACTGAATTTTGACATGTTGGCTGTGCCCTTTGGCTTGGGCAGATATGCATTTTTTTTTGTCCCTGCTATCATTAGACAGGTGTGACAATTCTACTCTTTGTTCATTTTTATTATCATTTTAATTCTCATGTTGACCTGGAGAAACATTTTTCCAAAATAAGACTTTGAGATATCTAGTCAAGGAATGACAGGGCATTTTTTATTCCCACTTACTACACATTCCTTATGACTACTGTCAGTAGTTTAAGAACCAGTTTGCCTAGTAACAGTTGCACAAATTGTCGTATGTCTAACTTTGTACATAATTAGATCCTTTATTAGAAAAAATAAAGTCCATCTTGTTTATGCTGTGATTAAAAGTTGTTCATAGAATAAATGCAATTCTGTCACCTTCAAGAACTTACTGAGATGTCACCTTAATGTGTATTTGCAGCAAGATGTTGCATCATAACTAGCTTTTTCATTTAGAAAAAGGAAAAAAAAGAGACCCATTATTTTATCGCATTTGCTTACAAAAGAATAGACTTGTGAGATGCCAGTGAGTTTGTTATTTGGTGCACATCCCCAAATTCACTAGTAGCTAGTATTTGAAAAATAAAGGGCACAAAAGAAGTTATTTAATACAAACTTTTACTTTTTATTAAATGCATATAATAGGGAATTGATGGGAAAAATTACCAAATGGCCAATATTGGAGAAGGCTAAGACACAAGGAATTTACATTCTTATTCATCTTGGAACATTATACCTTTCTAAAAAATAAATTAAGAAATAATGTGTGATAAACTTTCAGTTCAATATAAAACATTTTGTTAAAGTTTTTGTATCATATATCAATTCATACTGTTTGGAAAAATTTGATCTGACTGGAGTAGTTCAAAATCATTATTATTTAGCTAGTCATCAATAACTGACTCAAAATAAGTAAAAGATAATAAAAATGTCTAAATATGACTTATTATCAAACACTCCTCCTCCACTAATTTTATATTTTATCAATCATAACCATGTAATGTTATAAAATATATTTCTCTTTTAACTTATAAGAAAGCTGACTATAAATTATATATATAATTATAATAATATATTTACCATAAGATGTTTACTGTGCATCTCTTTGTGCCTGGTATGCTACAATACTAGAGACTCCATATCTAACTTCAAAGAAAGCAAAAATAGCCCCTGACTTAAGGAAAAGGAGGCATTTGAAATTACCTAGAGAGTATTAATGGGTAAAGATAATTTTAATTCTTTATTTTATTTAGGCAGAATATAATTTACAATTAAGAACTACGGCTGAAGTAAATTTATTATTTTGGCAGCAAATTCCATAGTACATTTTTTCCAGGTCAGTCTAGCAAATATTCACTGGATAACTAGTACTGCCTGAGATTTCATGCTACAGAGACAGCACTAAAGATATTTTGTCCTGATAAAGCTTTATTCCCAGTGTATTTCAGTTGTAAGTAGTGTGCTGTGGAGAAGGTATTCAGTATATTGGAGAGTAATGTGGATTACAATTTAAATACAAAAAGATTCATGGCATATTTTACACAATTTGTGTTCATCTATTAGGAAATGTTTGAGACAAAAACATACTTAACTGTTTAATAGAATTTTTCAGTAATGAAATGATGCTCCTTTACCAAATGTCATGTCTAATAATCTTAGTAAATTTATAATAGTTCCGTTTTTGTGGACTTGCTGGAAACATATTTTCATAACATAATAAGAAAACTCATAGCAGCTTTTTCCACTAATTCATTAAATGACCAGACATCTATTCATGTTTTTCTTAATTTACTCTCATATATTTTCTACAATAAAAGTGAAATATAAAAGAATAAGTTTATGTTGTATTAACTCACTTATTCTGAATATCACGTATACTGATGCCTCATTTGTCTTATTTTCTTTGGTCCTGAGGATTGTCTTTTTTGTTCTGGTCCTAAAGTTTAGTTAATGCTACTTTTTTTCATATCAGTGACAGAAAAGTTGTAGTTGTGACATAGGCAGTCCCTTTCAATAAATCTTTAATTATACATATGGAAAGCATTGCTATTTTGAATGCTATCATAGATAGAACTAAATACTGTCAGATATTTTACTGGTATTTTATTGGATAAATATCTGACTGACCTGTTTTTCTAATTTTCATCCTTTTTATGGCTAAAAATGGACCCAATGTCTCTGTAGTTGACTACAGTACAAATTCTCCTCTTTCAAGTACAAAAATTGAATCTCTCAGAATTTTGTTAATGTTCACAATTAACTTATTTAGAATTTTTTAGTTTAGAAGTAAAGGTAACCAAATATATTATTATAAAATATGTATTAAATTTATGCTTCAAAATTTTATAAATCATACAATCAAAGAAAGTTTTAAAATGTATAAATCCAATTGTAAAAGTTCTGATAATTTTTTAAGTAATAGAGTTAATCAAAAATGTAAGATAGGGGTTACCCACTTTCTGGGCCCCCCTTCTGTCTCTCTTAAGGCAGAAGCTTTCTCTCTCATAAAATTTTCCTACTCAAATGCCAGACGTGGTGGCTCATGCCTGTAATCCCACCACTTGGGAGGCAGAGACAGGAGGATTGCTGAGTTCGCAGCGACTTGCCTGGGCACCATAGTGAGCTCAGGGCCAGCCTGAACTACAAAGCGAGACCCTGTCTCAAAAAGAAAAAAAAAAAAGTAAGATAAAGAGTACATTAAAATTTTCCTAAGAATATCAATGAAAGTATTCATTGTCTTATAGAATTTTAACTTTCTCTAGAAGAAGAAGATACATGCCAAAAGAAATAAAAAATATTTTAAAGAAAAACATAAATAAACTATCCAACATTAAATGCTAAAAATTTATAAATGCTTCTAACCAGAATTGATGGCAAATGCTAGGTTTTAAGTTTGTGATCCTACAAATACCATCTAGATTGATCATGACTATATCTTAATTTGCAATATTAACATGTAAGTGTATACTGAAGTTATTATTGTCGTTTCCAAATCCCTTTTTCCAAGTAAAAGCCAAGCTCTTGAATAGAATATTTTTAAGAAAAGAATGTCAACAACAGTGGAAAATTAATGTTGTTCAAAAGAAGGATTTGATAAGATTATTATTCAGTATAATCTGATTCTATTTTAAATGTTTCAGACAGGAAGTTGGAGATAGATACTGTTGCTTCACTGTGATCGAGTTGAATTAAAATGTGACTCTTGCAAACTACAGACTCTTCCATTATGTTTGAGCTATTACCTTTCCCTTTGCTTTTTTTAAAAATAAAACTTCTCCAAATGTAGACTGAAAAAATAACCTTCATTTCCTGGAAAACATTCAGAATCACTTTCCTTTGTCACCTAATGTAGAATTATTCTTAGAGCACAAGAGCATCACCTCATGTTTCATGAGCATGAAATCGTCACGATCGTCACACCTCTGAGATAAAAACTCCATCCCAAACATATGCAGAGATTCATTTTCGCAGTCTCACTCACGTCTTCTGTCTCCCTTCTGGCTTGATGAAGGCTGTATGATTAAGCCATGAAAAATAATGAACTGGGTTTTAAAAGTCGAAAGGTGATCTAATTTCTTTTTGTTTTGTTTTGTTTTGTTTTGTTTTCTCCACTACTGAGAAAACAACCAATATTCAGTGAAAGGATTGATGACCAGAGGAAGACTGATTTTAAGAAGCAGGGAAAGCTCTGCAACGTCATAAATAATCTGGAGGATTCCCTACACGTAAAGCAATACAGTGACTTGGATGGGCCCACCGAGTGGCTTTCACAAATACCACTCACTGGCGATACAAAGGCCGCTCATTCATCTCCCTCTTTTTTTGAAATTAACTCTTTTCAAATGTAACAGTGTACTGCATAGGAGAGATGATTCTCTCAAGGTGTCCATGGGAGAAAGTCTATTTCCCCCCGGGCAACTCAGTGATGTCCCTTTTAGCAGTATATTCCTAAATCTTGCTTTCTCAGTCCTTCCTGCAGTAGCCATGTTATTGTTCTGGCCAGTAAAATTCAGATCAAATCGTTGAGAAAGCATCTGCTATCCAATCGTCAAAAGGTCAGCTAGTCAAAACAGAGAGCCAGTTGTGGTAACACACACCTGTAATCTCAGCGCTCAGAAGGCAGCAGTGGGAACGTCAGGACTCAGATTAATAGTGAGTTCACTGGACTACGCAGAGATACTTGGTCCAAAAAGACAAGCAACAATCTTCTCTGGGAGAAGTCTCTTCCTTTCTCTTCTCTATTTTCCTGCCTTCAATTCAGAGCAAAGGTTTTTGATGCAGCGATCATCCTGACCTGGAAGGAATAAAGCCACCACCAAGGGTCACTAAGAACCGAAGGGCTTCATGAGATAGCTGGGCAATATTTGCACCTCCCTCAGTAGGCTTCTTTTCCTGTGAAAAGGGATAAGCCCTTATCTGTTTAAATGACTATCATCTATTTTTTGTTTTGTTTTGTTTTGTTTTTTCTTGTGGTGGAATACTCTGGGGACTGCTCCATGGTTATTCTGAAATTGTATTTGTACTGAATATGGAGGGGAAACAGGTAGTAGATATTAGACAAGAATGTGCTATGTGTATTTCTAGCCAACTTCTTTAAACATAATAGAATTTTTAGAGGAAATATCTTTTACTGGATAACTTACAGCTATTGGAAGGAGGATCCATTATTTGGTCCGCATTTACTATTGAAGACAGGTTAACTAACTAAGGCTAGTTTTAAAATAGGAGTCAAGCCGGGTGTGGTGGCTCACGCCTGTAATCCCAGCACTCCGGAGGCAGAGGCAGGAGCATTGCTGAGTTCCAGGCTTGCCTGGGCTACATAGTGAGCTGAGGGCCAGCCTGAACTACAAAGCGAGACCCTGT
>PVIC010044681.1:0-14903 GCA_004025085.1 Thryonomys swinderianus
CAGAGCACACTGGCTACATCCCTGGCCCTTATTATTCTGATGCAGGGTCTTGCCAAGTTGCCCGGGCTGGGCTCTAGGTTGCCATCCTCTAGCCTCAGCCTCCCAAAGAGCTGGAGGCATGTGCCACCATGCTTGTCCTACAGTTGTTACAGTATTTCTAACTTCAAAAGTAACACGATCACTTTGCAGGGGGAGGTAGTAGGGGTTGTAACCAAGGGTCTTTACTCTGAGCCCCTACGTGTTTTCTGAGACAAAGTGTCGTTAAATGGCCCAGACTGTGCTCAGATCTTTGATCTTCCTGCTTTGAGCTTCCAAAATAGTGGGATGAGTCCTGTGCCACCACCACGCTGCTCGTGGCGAAGCAAACAGGAACCGTGAAGTCGGCCATCACTTCTCCGACGCCTGGAGGTAACGGCGTACTTCCTTCCGGCCTCTCCCAAGCCTGCCTAAGATGGACTTGCATTCTGCACTGTACGCAGTCAGGCCTTCCTTCTCATGGCCACAGCATCCTAAGCCAAGCCACATTTTCAGGACCTGCTGCTTCGTGTCCTGGGGCCTGCTCAGCCCAAGGAAAATCTGACCTCTGTTTCCCTCAACTGTAAAATAGCTGCTCTGTCTGCAAATAAGTGACCAATGTTGAAAAAAATAACCTCATACACCCACTTTAGTAGCCAGGGGCCCCGCCTTCAGGCCTGAAGGCAGGTTTCTGCAGCTGACACCTTCACTTATTCAGCAAATCCTTATTGACCATAGGTTGCCAGGGGTGATCAAAATATATAGTGAATGTTTGAAATTGTCCTTCTGTAAAATGCTGCAATTAATCCCTCTCAAAATCTCCCCTCATTGAGAACTGTCTGTTGCTTTTATGGAACGTCCCAAAGTCAAAGTGACCACAGAAGATCAATGTTTTCAATCAACGCGGAATAGTAAACAGTTTCTGTAGGCCTTGACTGTAGATGAAAAGAAGATGTCAGAAAGCCCGCCACGCCCTCATCCTACTGGGAAGACTTTGCAGTGGCTTCTCCTTGGTAACTAAAGACCGGTCCCGGGCAAGGCCGGGTGAGCCCCGCAGTGGCCGATTGCCTTCACCCCGGGACAGACATGTCACCTGAGGGACACAGGAAGGATGCATCCTTTTCCTCCTAACCCGACTTCAGCTCAGTTGAAGAGCAAGTCCTGGCCTGGCCTGCCCGGTCAGACTCACTCAGCCAAGCAGCGCTCCTCCCCACGCGTGGGACCCCCCTCTTCCGGCCCGCACCGCTGCCCCTAAGGCTCCAGGGGGAGGGGCCCACGCATGTCCTGTATGCTCGGCGGGAAGCTCGTCAGGCGAGTGGGGTTTTGGTCCGTGTCCATCGGCAGCACCTCAGTGCCCGTCAGATACCACAGTCGTGTGCAGCCGGGCTGGGGCGCAGGACCGCGTGCTGTGCCAGGCACCCTCCGGGCCACAGAGCCGGAAGGCCCCACCCGAGAGGAGCGTTTCAGACCTGGACCACAAGCCCGTGTCCAGGCTGTTAGCAGACGAGCAAGTAGGGCATTTAGAACATGGAAAGTGACACAGTTAGCGCCTGGCTCTGTGAGGTTTCGGTCGACCGTTCGAGGCCCCTCAGCACCACCGGTATCTGGGAGAGGCTGGCTGTCGGGTCTGTCTTCCCGCTTAGGGTCCTTTAGCTACTGAGTACAGTCTGAACGAGACCTGACCACACGTCGATGAGGACAATGAAGGCTAACACGTGCGTCTCAATCTTCAGTGCTTTAAAAAAAACTTGATAAAAATGACCACTTGAAGCCTACCTGATGTGTTTGCCAGCTCCTTCCATGTCTCACTCGTACCGTGGGGGTGGCATTGTGACTGCTCAGTGCCCAGCACTTCCCCAGCCTCTCCTGTCTGTGCCCCCGCAGCCCGTTTTGTGGTCTCCCATCAAGGGGCGGCTCTGCCTCTGCCAGCCCCCGAGGGCCGGTCACCCTGATGGTTAGAAGGCTTTCAATTCACTTAACATCAGGCCCGCAGGCTGACGCTGGCCCCCGAGCCCTCTCAGTTCAGGGGCTTTTAACCTGCACAGCCTGGCCCAGCGTCTGCAGTTACCGAGGCCAGAAGTCAACAGGCTCAGATGGACAGCACAAAACAAGCCCTCTTCTAAGAGACAGGTTTCGTGCAATTTGTAAATTCTTTTGCAATACCTTTATTTGAAGGCTTTGTTCAAATACATTGCCTCCCAGGAAGCACTCTGAGGAGGGAGAGGTGGGCCGAGAGGAACCACGCGTCTCTCCCTTAGCGCACGTGCGGCAGAACCACTTGTTACATTCACTAAATGATGTATTTAAAGCTGAAAGTGCTGTCACAGGACAGGCGTTTGCCTCTGCATCTCCCGCACAGGTCCTGGCGATGAGGGCGTTTGGGGTCCACGTGGCGAAGTCTTACGGAGCAGGCGCATCGAGTTCTCTTACAACTCTGAAAGGTCAGCGTGAGAGGCACATAGGAAAGACGAACTCCTGGAGGCGTCCTAGGACTTACAGGGGCTTCTCGTCCACTCAGACCCTCGGGCAAGCACGCGATGGTCCCGTCTACGTCCTGCCCAGCAGCAACAGGTTCAGGAAGAGACTGCTGAGCCGTGCTGCAGGGGGCTCCACTCTCACTGGGAAGATTCCCGTTAACTTTCTAAAAGAAAGATCTTTTCCTGCACTTTAGGGTTGCTCAAGGGTAGAAAATAAATAGGGGATGAACTGGCCGATGCCCGCCCAGAGCGTCTTATTTTAGAAAGGCTGTGATTTTAGAGATTGTGAATGGTTTTGCAGACTCAGTTTCTCTAACACCCTGGGGTGTCAACGCTCTCAACACCCAATATTGAAGAGAGCACTGACTAGTCTGTCTCGTGGCAATTTACGCTCAGCTGCGTGAAAATAGGCAAAGTTAGTAATTTCTTCTTAAATATCTGAATCCCGCAGAACAGCACTAAGTAAGGTATAACTAAATAACATCACTTGCTTATTCTTGTTTTTGTTTTTGTTTTTGAGACAGGGTCTCGCTTTGTAGTTCAGGCTGGCCCTGAGCTCACTATGTAGCCCAGGCAAGCCTGGAACTCAGCAATCCTCCTGCCTCTGCCCCTAAGTGCTGGGATGACAGGCGTGAACCACCCTGCCCGGCACTGTGGTATGTGGTAATGATTGCTGGTGGGCGTGAGTCTCCACGCCCCCAGCATTGTATGTGGTCACGGGGATCGAACTCAGGACCTTACGCTTGCGAGGCAGGCGCCGGAACCACTGAGCTAAATCTCCGGCCCATCACTTGTTTAGTCAACGCCATAAAGCTGGGCACCTTCAAATGATCATACTCTCTTCGGAGTTCTCAGGCAAGACTGAAACTCTCAGCTCCTGTGCTGATACTAAAAATGTCACCGAGTAAATAGTCTGTGCTTCCTAAGCAGCCATTGGACGAAACAGCCCACATTTACCACCTCAAGTCAGAACAGTGTTGTTCATTCTCTTGTAGACTGCACAGCTAGGGCATGCTTTCTTCCACAGTGCTTCAGAAGTTTTATCTGAGGCAGAAGGAGGCTATTACCATCCTTCTCACAGTGCAGCACAATTGCTACACTGCCTAGCAGAAAGTACGGAGGACCCTCGAGGACTGGGAAACTGACCCTCTTTCAGGAAATACATTTGAAAACCCTCCTCTCCCCAACTGAGACACAAAATGCAAACATTTGATTTACTTGACAGGCGATATCCTCTACTCGATAAGGGTTGTAAGACTTCTGACAAGTTCTGCAAAACTGCTTGAAGTAAACCTGTGATGAGAAAGAATAAACGTAAAGCAAAAGCCCCTCAAGACTCCGGCAGGAAGATGCCAGTGGCACGGTGCCGCTTACCTTGCTCGTGCCCTGGACGCACCACACGTAGGCACTCTCCCAGCGGATGTTACAGCCCTTGCAGTGATAGTAGCCGTATTTCTGCTCCAGGAACTGAAAACGGGATACCACAGATGACCCGCCCCGCGATCTGCACTGATCCTTCATTTCTGAAGCTGGGACGATCTACTCGCTGCTTAAAATTGCTAACTTTATTCTAAATAAATTTATTTTAACAGAGGGAGATCCAGTCAGATTTGGGCGAAAAAGAAAATCACTACAACAGTCACTAAGTAAGCTCGGTCAATCCAGGGAGCAAGAAATAGCCCCAAACAGCTTCAAGGTCTAATTTGATGCACACGGCTAGTTGGCAAACATTTAATTCAGTGTTTTCCTCGGCCAGGCGAGGGAAACGCCAGGGGGGTCTTAGAAGCTTGAGCCTCTTCGAGGGCGGCTTTCCTCCGTGGGGGAAAGTCTGAGCTTAATCGTGCACACGTGAAGTCACGCTGAAAGCGACCACAGCTGAGGGTCTCTGAGCAGCTGCTGCTGGGTTTCTGCACGGCTTAGTGGGTTTCCACCGAGCAGTACTCTCTCAGATCTCCAAAGGCTGGACATGAGCCACCTCACCCCCAAGCTTCCCTTCTTCCTTCCGGCGGGAAACGAGCCGGCGAGCCGTCAGCAGCAGGCCCGTGGACGGCGCGCAATGGGGTTGCACAGGTGACCACTCTCCACAAAGGCCACGGAGCTAAGGCACGCCGCAGATGCCACCCGGCCGCCAGGGCAGCGGCCGCTGGGCCTGACAGCCTGCCTCTGCCTTACCCTCTCAAGCCGCGCGGGCCCGGGTGACCGCCAGGGGCCCCACGGCGCCCCGACCCCCTCACGCCCTTCCGTGACCCGAGCTCTGGCGCCGCAGCCTCAAGGCCCCAAGGCTCCCGCGGTCCCGGCCGCAGAGCTGGGAGCGTTGGAAAAGCAAGGCGCGGTCTCGGGCGCTGGGTCGGAGGCCGCTCCCGGCCGCTCCTAGCTGTCCGCCCCGGGCCCTGCGGGTGAGGCCGTGGCGCGGGGTCCCCGGGAACAGGCAGCGCCCCGCAAGTTCACCTTCCGCGTTCGGGCTGTGCCGGCGCCGGTCACCGGAGGGGTCCCCGGTGCACGCAGTCGGCAACGCGGCGGCCGGCCCGGCCTCACCTGGAAGCGCAGCCGCTCCTTGCCCGGCTCGGTGCTCGGCGGCGACTCCTCCTTCGCGGGCGCCGCGTCCCCGCCGTCCCCGCCGCCCGCAGCCCCGTCCCCCGCCGGGGGCCGCTCCGGGCTCCGCGGCGCGGGCTGCGGGGCCGCCTCGTCGGCTCGAGCCTCCTGCGACGGCGGCCGGGCCGCGTCCTCCCGCCCGCCCGGCGGCGCCTTCCCCGCCGGCCCCGCGGCCCGCTCCGGCGCGTCCTCCGGGAAGGCGGCGGGGCCGCGGGAGGCCACGGGCGAGTACACGGCGAGCGAGCGCGGGGAGCGCGCGGGCCGCGGGGCGCCGGCCGGGGGGCTGCCCCGCTCCGGGGCGGCCGGGGCCCCGCGCGGCAGCGTCTGCCGCCCGAGCGCGCACTGCACCGAGGCGTCGCGCCGCGGGTTCACCTGCACGCCCACGTCGCGGCAGCCGGGCCGGCGGGGCAGCGGCCCGAAGCCCGGGCCCGCGCGCGAGAGCAGCGCCAGCAGCTGCGCCCGCCGGGAGCCGTCGAAGCCCTGGGCGGCCGCCAGCTGCCCGCGGCCCGGGAAGGGCGAGGCCGGCGCGGGGCCCTCGGCGCCCTTGGCCGGCGGGCAGGGGAAGGGGAGCGAGTAGGGCGCGCAGGCCGGGTACGTGCAGGCGCCCAGCACCTCGTCCCTCGCGGCGGCCATGTGCGTGGCCGAGCCCGCGGCCTGGCGAGGCCGCTCCGCGGCTTCCGCCCTGATTTGTACGCGAGGGCGCCGCGCGGCGCGGAGAAGCGGCCCCAGCTGCGCTCCGGCCTCCCGCGGGCCCAGGTGTGCGCGCTGCGCGAGGGCGGGCGCTCGCTGGTGGGCGCAGCCGGGCTCCGCGAACCGCCCTGGCCCGTTTACTGCCCACTGTCCCGGATCGTGCCCAGACCTTTCGGCAAACCCGCGGGCAAGCCCAGGGCCCGCATGGAGGGGGGCTCGCCTCCGGTCTCCTAACCAAACCTGTTCCCCTGAAGATGAACGGATTTGTTTACGCAAACGCAGAAGAGCAATTTTGCAAGAAACTACCTCATTCCCTGAGAAGGTAGTGGTGGTTCATTTACAATAAATAGATGTCAGATCCAGTAATCAAGTACACTAATATATTTTTTCTCTGATTTCTTACTGGTTTGACAATAAAGCACTATATTTTACGGTCTCAATGACCCGTTCGGGATTTTTCTGAGTACAGGTCAAAATTCAGCATCGTCAAATGTTTACAGCCTGAGCCAGCACACGTGTTTTACAATAGACTCAATTACACTCACAGAGAGCTCGTCTTTACTCGGGTAACACAGCGTAGCGCAGCTGCCTCTGCAGACCCGGCTCCATCCGGGAAGCAGTCACGGGAATTGGTAATGGCAAAACCCAAAAAGCGCGTGGAACCAGATGGGTCTTCGCTTTAGCCGGCCCAGGTGCAAATTATACTAAGCCACTGATTTGTAATCTATGAAAACACTTGGCTACTACAGCCGTGCAACGTCACAATGGAAAGATCAAACATGTTACGTGGAAAGCGAACCAACTGTCACTCTGTATGTAAACCATAAATATGAATTGATATCTTGCCCGGAGAGGAGCTTCCGCAGATCTCCATGTTCAGAGAGAAGTCTGGGCGGTTTCCATCATTATTAAATTGTCGGCTTTCACTGTGCCATAGGAGGTGTCTGCCATTTCCTCTTCTTTTAGTTTCTTATAAGAAATATCTGTATCTTCATCTTCATCTAGAGGCTCTCGCTTGTGCAGTATTTCACTTCCGTACATTTTATATATTAAAACAAAAACCCCTGCTTCTGCAGACTGGAAAAGGGCATAAAGCAAGGGGAACATGTACATGCTCCCGATGAGGCGCGGCGGGAAGGCCAGCTTCAGGATGGCCGTGCACAGCTGCACGTTCTGGCTGCCCGTCTCCAGACACACAGTCCGCTTGCAGTTGGGCGGGAGGTGGAAGAGCGTCGCTAGGCCGTAGCCCGAGGCATAGCCTGCCAAGGGCATAACAAGGGCGACCACGTACACGGCGGCGGGGATCCTCGCCAGCAGCTCAGGTCCTAACATCGTGCCGGTCAGTATGAAAAGCACCACCAGCGTCACTAGCAGAGACCACAGGGAAACCTAGGAACAGACAACGAACGATGGTCAAGCCGTGGGCAAAGAGGCTGCTGAGGGAGCCCCGGCGCTCGGAGGAAGACGCCCGCCTCTTCGACCTCCCCACGCGGTGAGATCAGGGCTGGCCACCCCCCAGGAGCACCGGGCCCGCGCCGGACAGCTGAACTGTGTGTGGGCCTCTCCGCAGGTCGAGTGACAATTTGCCTCTGTCCCTCCTGACCGTTTCCTGGGTTAGGAATGACCATAAAACCCACTTGGTCAGCCCGCTTGGAAAAATAACACTTCGAAAGTGTCTGAAGACGTTACCAGGGATGGTTACCCCTCCTCAGGGAGACTGTCCCCAGCCTCTCAGCCTTGATCTCATAACCTGTTCTGAGTGTACATTTAATTTGTCTCCTAAAAGTGAGCAGGTCAAGCTGACCCTCGGTAACAATACCCCAGGTGCAGTCCAGTGAATGAGGCAGACGGTGGACGTTTATGCAGAGCGCTGTTTCCCGTGAAATTAATCCTCATTTCACATACGAAAATTTATAATAAACATTCACTTAGTGTGTGACATATATATATAACCTCAATGATTGTTACCAATGTTGAAATAATTATCAATTTAGATTTTGAAAGGAAAAAATGTAAATGAGGAATTCTTTGCAATTTTGATTGATCAGAAAAACTCCCATCTGTAAGTCTCTCTGATGCTTAGGAATTATTGGACTAGGTGCACTTTGACTGGTAAAACGTCTTCTTGACCTTGTGACTGGTAACATTTTACTCCTTCAAACAGAACAGGCTGTGTAAGTAACAAGGCAGAGACCTAAGAATTCCTCTCCCGTTTCCCTTCAGATTGGTGTCTAACTCATTTTATGAGTAAAGATCCAGAGACAGAAACTCAGGTGTGGCCCATTTCTCTGCAAATTTGGGAGGAAATATTTTTGGAGTCTGGAACTGCTTTATGCTTTTTTAAAAAAGAATTTTATACTGAAATAGTTACTGTATAAGGTTCACATGTTCCATATGAATAAATACTAGTCAAAACTTGTATTTATAAGAAGTTGCTAAGTATACCACACTGTAAGCATTGACAAGACATCTGATTCTTCACTTTGGAAACAATGACTCCAAAGTTCCAAAATAACTTGGGTGAGCTCTGAGATTGAATGCTTATTGTAAAGAGCTTGCAAGAGTGTAACAATTATATAAACCATGTCTTAATAGTGCTAATTAAAGAATAGAGTCTCACTTACATGAAAGGTAACTAATCGTATTGGCCTAATATTTAAATATATTTCTTCTGTTTTTATATTTCTGTATAAATACCTCATCTGATTCTCTTTTAGCATTTTTAAAGTAAAGATTGCATTAATGACTAAAGGTCAACTCTTCGTGCACCTCCAGACTATCTCTGGGTATGTTATATAAAATATGTGTGTCTACATATTTGTGTGTATTTACTGCATTCACATACACATTTATTGTGGAACAGGATTTTATGATTTAGGTTTATATACATAAAGTGCCCACTATTTTTCATATCCATAAAGTTGGCTCTCCCATATGATTGGATTAGAAGAGAAGTGAAATACAAGCCACTGTGCCTTAAATCTATATAGTTGAACACTGGAATGGCTCTTTTTCTCATTTATCTAAAGGAAGTTGCCTCTGCATTTGCAGTAGTTAAGTATTTTATTTTATTTACTTATTTGTTTGTTTGTGGTACCGGAGATCGAACTTAGGCCCTTGTGCTTCCAAGGTAGGTGCGGTACCACTTGAGCTAAATCCCTGGCCTTAAGTATTTTATTTGACTAGCTCCCTAAAGTGACATCCTGTTCACAGTTTATGCTTTTCCACCATTTTTGAGTTTTTAAAAAAGTTTAGCTTATAAATATTTGATTTTTTTTCTCTAGTCAGCTATTACAAAATCTCTACTGCTACAAAAAACATGGTTTCTAAAAAAGTAAAACTATACTGAAATAGTGTATGAAGCAATATAAATCTTTATTATTTCCTACTACTTTTAGAAGCCAAATAAAGTAATGAAATAAGGAAGGAAAAAGAAGCACAGAAATGTAGTGATGACAATACAATCTATATTGTTCAGGACCCAATTTTTTTTCATGCTTTCAAGCCAATTTTTTTTGTGTATTCTATATTACCTGTATTATCTATATTTCAACTACTTTTACTAGTGTCAATTTGTTGTTTTTTAAAATTAATAAAACAGGTGTGGGCGTGGCTCACTTACCTACACTTGCCAAAACCCTGGGTTCAATCCCCAACTTGCAAAAAAACAAAACTTTTTTTTTTTTTTTCTTTTTGCACAGGGTCTTGCTTTGTAGTTCAGGCTGGCCCTGAACTCACTATGTAGCCCAGGCAAGCCTTGGACTCAGCAATCCTCCTGCCTCTGCCTCCGCTGTGCTGGGATTACAGGAATGAGCCACCACGCCCAGCACTGTGGTATGTAGTTACTGGAGATCAAATTTGGGACCTTGCGCTTTCCAGGCAGATGCCAGAACCACTGAGCTAATTAATCCCTGCCCCCCCCCCGCCTCCCCAAAACATTTTTAAAGGAGCCTCCTACAAGATTTCTCAGAATTAGAACTCCACTTGTGAAAATGCAGTAATGCATTTCTAAAATACCATGCAAATTCTGTAAGATAATTTTGTTTAATCTACCTCGATTCTGCTAATACACGTGGAAAACTTACCCATCTGATGGTAGACATGGTCATTCACCCCTCCCTCGACTTGTTTCCTACCCACAAGCACTGACAAATCACTAAGGCTGTTTTCAATCAAGTTACATCAGAATGAGAGCTATCTTTCTAGGGATCCCAAAAGTTGGAAATTATCTGTTACCCAAACTTAAAATTCACCATAAAGTCTAGCTCAGTCCTCTCTCCTTTCCCATCTTTGCCTAACGTCCTGGCACTGCGGCCCAGGGCAGCAGGGAAGGGAAGGGGCCGCACCTTCACGATGTAGTCGGCCACGCGGCTGTACTTGTAGCGGATGAAGACGCCCAGCCCGATGGGGATGAGGGTGCTGCACAGGGTCAGGGTCACGGCCCCCAGGGGCAGTAGCCGCACCAGCGGGGTGTCGATCCAGGCCCGGCTGTAGATCCACAGGCACAGGGGCATCAAGACCAGCGCCAGGAGCGTGGACGAGATGGTCATGATGATGCTGCAGAACAGAAGGGGCAGGTTCAGCGCGGGCTTTGGCCCGGCCGGGCGGGCGGCCCCTCCGGCGTGGAGTCGGGGGCATCTACGCCACGACAGGAGCGGGCCAAGGACGCGGAGCCCGGGCCCGCGGCAGAACAACGAACGCGAGCGCTGCTGCCGGGGCCTGCCGAGGCCGATCTAGTCCGGAGGACTCTGCAGACAGGAGCCTTTTTCTTCCCCTGCTCATCTTCCCCAGAGGCCTGCAGTTAGACGTGGAGGAGCTGCTGGACGCTACTTGTTGGGCTAAACTCGATCATATGAGATGACTTTCTTTAAGGGGCCAACAGCCCTAATCGGCGCCCGCATTTCCGGCGACCCCGGCTCCAGACTCGGCTCCAGACCCGGCGTGTGTCTGTGGCCAAGACCGGCGCCCCAGCCAGCCCGGCCCGCGGGCGCGGTGACGGCGGCAGGGCCGGTGCCCGGGTGGAGCTCGGCCTCCGCCCGCACGGCGCCGCCCCTCGAAGCCACGGCGTCCCCCCTTCGCCCCTCGTCTCGCCGCCACCCGCGCGTCCCCCGCGTCCCCGCGTCCCCCCGGGCGGCCGCTACCTGAGGTTCATGTCGCCGTCCACCAGCAGCGACATGAGGTTGGAGAGGTTCCCGCCCGGGCAGCAGCCGCACAGGAGCACGGCCACCGAGGCCACCTCGTCCAGGCGGAAGGCGAGCGCCAGCAGGAAGGCCAGCAGCGGCAGGAGGCCGAACTGGCAGAGCGCGGCGAGCAGCGCGCCCAGCGGGCGGCGGACGTGCGCCCCGAAGCGGTTCGCGTCCACCGTGCAGCCCAGGCCCAGCATGGTGACGCACAGGGCGGCGCCCACGAACACGTTCAGCCCGTGGTTCAGCGGCGAGTCCCAGAACGGGGGCTCGTGGGGCGCCCGGCCGCGCGGGAACGCGAAGCCGCCGGGGCCCGGGGCGCGGGTGGCGGGCGCGAGGCTGAGCGCGGCGCCGGGCCCCGCGCTGGAGAAGGCGGCGGGCGGCAGGTGCGCGCCGGGCGCCGGCGTGGCGTTGTCCGGCCGCGGCCAGGAGCGCAGCGGCAGCGTGGCGTTCTCCGGGCCGTCCATGGCGCCAGCGAGCCGCGCGTCTGCCCGTCGGTCCGCCCTCCCGCGCCGCCGGCCGCTCCCGCCCGCGGCGCCGCTGACGTCGGAGCGGCCGCGTCCCCTCGGCCGGCGCAGCCCCCGCCCGCCGCCGCCTTCTGATCGCGCTAAGTGGCTGCCCCGAGCCGGCCAGGGGCGGAACAAAGCCCTGACGGCGGACGGAACCGGCCTGGCCGCCGACCAAGTCCTCGGATGGGCTCCGGACCCTTTTGGTCGGTCTGGTTCTATTTTTATTATATTTTAAATAAACGTTCCCAGCTCCTGCGTAAAAACACCACGGCTGCACACACAAACGGGGTGCCCCGTGAGGTGTCCATGCGCGAACACCTCTGTGTCAGCCCGGGCTAGCTAGACGCGCGTCCGCGTCCTCACACGGTTGTCCTGACGCAGACGCTGCGAGCGCGTCTCCCGCGGTCTCAGGCGCAGTACCCGGCGGACCCTCCGCCCCCTGCAGCTGCCGTGCCAACGCCGGCTCTTCGGAAACTGGGGAGCGGGCACATACACTGGGGGAAGGGGCCTAAGCTTTACCACACGCGCGCGCGCACACGCACACACACACACACACACACGCACCCTGCACCTACACAGTCCAAACAGCCTGCAGCTCTAAGCAACAAGAACGATCCTGACCTAACAGCGATTTTCTAGCAGTGTGACACACTATTTGCCTAGAATTTGCAATTTTTTTAATGGCTTTTATGTTCCGTCTTGAAGCAGAAAGTAATGATGACGTTAGTAGTTTCGGAGCCAGTTTTTATGCAAGCACGCGTGAGTTATTTCTCAAAGGAGAGCCGTGGCACGAGCACTATTTCTACGTTTGAAAATACAATTTTATTTTTAACCGACACAAAGTAGATATAGACATTTATGGGGTACAGTGTGACATTTAGTTAATGGATCGATGCTAATGATCACATCAAAGCAATCAGCATACCTGAGACGGTCACGCATCTCTTGGTTGGAAATAATCAAATCTTTCGTGATGGCCAGTGTGAAATATTTGGTTATTTGTGTTCGCCATAGTCATCCCACAGAAACAAGCCTGATGTAAACACAAAACAAATATAGGACACACGGGGACACCTCAGCTTCATCAAACAAACCCACAAATACCTGGCCAGATGTGCACGGTGCCCTGGCTTTTAAAAAGGCCGCAAAGAGCTCAGCTAGGAAAAATCCTCATGAAAAACGTGTGGAGAAGACATTTCAGTGGCTAGAGATTTATGGAGCGTTGTGAGTAAAATCCTGCCACTGGGATTAAAGGACTAAAAAGAGATGAAGTGCTGAGGTTTCCTGCTTCAGACGGGCTTATCCCAAAACAAATCAAATTCCCTTCCTAGCCACAGGGACTCGCCGCTTCAGGCCAGTCACGCTGTGCGTGTCGCTGGAGAGCGATTCTGCCGAGAGGCCACGGGCTGTCCGCGGTGGCCGTGACCCTTTAACACAGGAGAGTCTGGCCTCGGTGCCGGCCAGCGTCGTTCGCTCCTGCAACCCAGCACGACTGGCTCTTCCCGGGACCTGTCGCCGGCCCTTCCCTAACCAGGGCAGACGGGCGACTGGCATGGCCCGCTGAGGGGCAGAGCCCACGTGTGTACATTTGCCTCTCCCCGAAGATCATGAAAACAGCAGAGAATATGAAAACTAAGATGAGTGTTGTCCCGTTTTGTACCCTTTATCGTAATAATTTATTTTTTCTTCACAGATATAAATTCTATGCAGGCAGAGATTCTGTAAACATTTAGGAAAGTAACGAAGACTAAATAGGAGAAAAATGTAGTAACATCTATAGTGCTTTGAAGGAAGTAGGTCGCGATACAATGTATCCTGAGTTTTTATCTTAGCTTATGTCAATAAAAGAAAGATGTGCGGGGCCGGAGATTTAGCTCAGTGGTTCCAGCACCTGCTTCGCAAGCACAAGGCCCTGAGTTCGATCCCGGTAACCACATACAATGCTGGGTGTGATGACTCACACCCACCAGCAATTAGTACCACATACCCCAGTGCTGGATGTGGTGGCTCACTCCTGTAATCCCAGCACTCAGGAGGCAGAGGCAGGAGGATTGCTGAGTTCCAGGCTCGCCTGGGCTACATAGTGAGCTCTGGGCCAGCCTGAACTACAAAGTGAGACCCTGTCTCAAAAAAAAAAAAAAAGAGAAAGATGTGCGGATATAGATCCTAACATGCTGCCCAAATGTTGAGAACATCCAGCAGGTGCCTGTGGAGAGACGGACTAGAGGGGGCATCAGAGCCTTGGCGCAGTGCGGGTCTTCAGTGCCCCTCAGAGGCGTGTATGCTAACGTGTCCTCCCTGGGGTGGCACAAGTGGGAAGACATGAACTGTTCAAGAGCTGGGGGTCCATGTTGGGGCTTCTAGGTCACCCATGTGCCTTCGAAAGGGACTGTGGGGCCCCAGCCCTGTCCTCACTCTCTTTGGAACCCTGGGCACAGGGTCAGCAGTCTGTGCCCACGTGTACCCAGTGTCATGCGCCACCTCGCCACAGGCCCAAGGCAGTGAGGCCAATCAGTCATGGGGTGGAGCCTCCAAAACTGTGAGCCGAAATAAATCCATTGTTACCATGACAGAAAGCTCAATAACTCAAGAAGGCTTTTCTGCATCCCTGGGGATTGAACCCACAGCCTTCACACTGATTTATATCCCAGCCCTACTTATTTATTTACTTACTTTTTGAGACAGGGTCTCACTAAGTTACCCAGATACTCAATCTTCCTGCCTCAGCCTCCCAGACTGTGGGATTATAGGCATGGGCCACTGCACCAGGCTGACTTTTACATTCTTGAAACTACAGGATTTCAAGAACATAAAAGAACACACAGAGCAGAGGACCCAGCTGCAGCTCATCTGTGCAGGCACTAAGTCCATTGGCTTCAGAAAACCTCCTGGTACCAAAGGTACTAAAATCCACAATCAGATTAAACAAGCAGTGATTACCAACAGACAACCCATCTGACCAGCTCCTCCTGGGTCTGGAAAGGAACTGGGGAGGCAATTTGTCCAACAGGCAAAGACCGAAGACAGAAAGGGACGGGCTTGGTTGGAAACCATCAGGATTTGTGGAACCCAGGGGCTTTGCGGGCCACGCAGGCCTGCGGTCTCTCCTGCTGATGCTGTCGCTGTAGAAAGCAGGTGTCTGTTTCCCGCAGTCTTCCCAGTCTCCTCGCGGCGAAGAAGAAGCCTCATCCTCCGGCTGTGACGATGCTGGCGGACTAGCTCCGTCATTTACTCCCTGCACTGGCTTCCTTTACTTCGCTGCTACCAAACAGGGTCTGGCCCGCTCGGAGGGAAGAGCACATTTAGAAGGTGGAGATGATCACGTGGTACTCAGACACCATGCTGGCTACTCAGGAGAGTAAATTTAGTTTTATTACACAGCACAAACCTAAACACTTCTGACAGACTGAAGGGTCAACTGTAATGATAGCAGCCAT
>PVIC010044682.1:0-14906 GCA_004025085.1 Thryonomys swinderianus
GCATTAAATAATACATATATAATACATATTATATATAATTTTATATAATATTATATTATATAATAAGATATATAGTGATATAGTTGTATAATATATTATATGTAATTATATATAAAATGAAAGATTATATAAGTATATAATTTATATTATAGTTATATATTTAATTTATGATTTAAATTTTTTTATTAATTATAAATTATATATTTAGGAAATATAACTCATTAACTACATGAATATAAAGCAGCAGGTGATTAATTTGATGAAATCTGCCCCACCCATATGAATGAAGCAAGGTTTAGAAAGCACACATGAACCCCTCACTCCATAAGGACAAACACCAGTTAGCAGGAGGACGTGACAACTAAAGGAGTAGGAACACTTCAGAAGTAACAGATGAAATCACTGAGTTGGACAACGCTAGGTTCCATCGAAGGCAACTCTAGGATGACTAGGTTGACATCATGAAGCAATGAATCATAGACAAAATGCTGAGCCTGGTTTCCTTTGGAGCTGGCTTCTCCCAGAGTCTACACGCTTATCTCACAATGTTTCCAATGCAGTATAAGGGTGGCAATGTGCTCTTTGGACTTACCTACAAATCTCCAAGACAGTCTGATGGAGATCTTCAAAAGGGGCCAGTCATGAGCATGTTAACTGCTAAAATTGAACAGTACTCCTTTGATAATAATTTTGGAGGTCAAATCTTGGGGTCACCTTGAGTGATTTATTTACTAGACTTGTGAATTTTTATAAAAATAGTACAAAGAAATATTTTGTAGACTTTTGAATTAACAATTTGGAAGCTAATCTTACTAAAAGACTGAGTAAATCATTTTAGAGTAAGAATCCATATTTCCTTATTTTTATTTCAAATGACATAAAACAAATTTGATTATTATTGATAAGGTGCTTTACTTTAAAATAGTTAATAACTAAACATATTTTATAAATACTATAAAAGTAAAATATAAAAATCATGTGCATATTGGAATTACAGATGATACTATGCCTAAAAAGGAGTGTTAGCACTTGTTCTTCTTATTAGCTGGAACTTAACTCCTAAAAATTAACAAACCTTGGCAGCTTTACTTTGTTGCTTTTTTGATTCATCCTTTAAAGTCAGAGATAACTGAAAAATTTTTAGGCTATAAATGATAATCTTCAGGTTGCTTTCTCTGCCCAGATTTTATTTTTATTTGTTAAAGGTTCTTAACACTTCTTAATTACTCTCCAGACTCTAATGCCAATGGGGAAATTTACAAGGAAGTAGCAGAAATGCCTTTATTACTTGCAGTGGAAAACGCCCAGGATGCGGCACAGTTTTTTTGATCCAGTGGGCCATGAGTCCATCCCGGCCACTTATATGAAGCAATAAAAAACTCAGGAATATCAGTTTGAACAGGAAAAGCAGCCTAGAGGAAAGAAAGCAGAAATGTCAGAAATTCTCAGACATATCCTCACTTCTATCATGAGAAGATATCATTGTCCCTGTTCAAGTTCATGTGTAATTACTGTCCCAATATTTTGTCCATTCAAACTTCTGAATAAAATAGAGCGATGTGGGATTTCCACTTGACTCTAGAAATGACAATGCAATATTGTCATGTAATACAAAATCGTGAGAACACACTGAATGATTTTTCGCCATGGTTTCTTTCTATCACCTGGGGTCATAGTTGGCTCATGCACATGAGAGACCACATGAGGTGGTTTAAACTTGTCCTCATCAGGAATGCTGACCTCTCTGTGCCTCCCATTTGAAGAACTTTTGTGATTCTGCAGTGAAATAAACGCTGCACTGCTGCATCTGTAACAATTACTTGTTAACATATTGGAGGCCCCAAAACACATCAGTTTTAGACCAGTTACTGGGAAATGAAACGGAAATGAATTGATTGATATTTATAAAATTCTTGGAAACTGGAAAGGACTGTAAGAAGTTTGTAATACTAAATATACAATGCCATGATGTCTTAAAAGCCCATGTTAAAGTCCTGACAGAGTCAATATAGACTGCTGTCTTTCCAGACAAGGCAAATTAAATATTATATTTCCTCTGGCCATGTTTCAAAAATTAGAAATCATGTCCTATTGTTTTCTAAAATTTATTAAATAGTGATGTTGCTCATATCCAAATAATCAGGACTAAAATTCAATGAGGGTTTGTGTATGGATTGTCTTCGCTGACACACACATGCTCACACACAATCAAACTCTCAGAGGGCTGTAAAGTCTCCCGGGTGTTTCATTTCTCAGTGTTTCCTGTATTCTCAGATGCCCTATGTGTTATAACCAGGAAAATATTATTAGCTCTTTCTTTATAAAGGAAGTAACCCTACTAATTTCTAAAATCAAAAGATAGGCTAGGGGCTCTCAGATACATAAGATTTCCTACAGAAGTAGAATCAGGTTTTAAAATTCTTAAGAACTCTCAGTTTCTATTGTTTTCCTGTTGTATCATGATACATGGACATAGCACCTTGTAGCAGAAGCATCTGTAAAAGGTAAAAATGTTAACTACTTACAAGTGCTCTGGCATGAATTGAAGAGCAGACACAACTAAGACAAGATATAAAGTGAATTCTGGCAGGTACCTAATAGCCTCAAGGTCTAAAACAAGGAAATTTGGAATTTATGTGCCTTCTTGAAAATGTACCCATCAGAAATCATTTATAAGTTTAAATACTAATGGGGGCCTTCAGCTTTGATTTAGAGGATTATTGCTGCCTGAGAAGGAGGTTATGGAGCCCTGAGTCCATTCCTAACGATACTGTTCAGTGATGAAGAAGCACCAGAAGCACCAGGCAGACAGCTCAGTGTCTGCAGGAAACTGAGGAGCAGAGTCTGAAATGCCAAGTGACTGGCATTCTGATGCTTTCAATGGACCACACTGAAGAAGCTAAGAGGTAGTGCAGAATACATGTGTTGCTCTGAGCAGGACAAGCTCAGAAAACACAATCTCAGACTCTGAGGACGTCATCTTAAGTGAGTTAGAAATTCACATCTTATACATTTCTCTTTCCCTCTGATGTTACAATTGACTCATCACTGTACATTTGGGCATTTTGTCACATTAAGTTGCTTCAATTTTCTAGAAAAACAAGTACAGTCAGTTTGTATTTTATCCCTTTAAAATTCCAATTTAATACCATAGTAGAATATATATTTTCTGCTCTATTGAAGCAATATTTATTGCTATTACTTTTTTGTAAGGTTGAGTTATTTTCAATGTGATTTCCACATTGCAAAGGCTAACACAGTGCTTGGTGTGTGGAAGACACTCCCAACCTGAAGGCCATAGGGAATATGTCAGGCAGATGGCATCTTCTAGACATGCTCTACCTTGGCACATTAGAGTGAGGTACCATACCAACAAGTGCTTTTTACTTCTATGACTTACTCTTTAAAATAAAAAAATGAATAAGTAATCTTTCTTAATAAAATCAGACAATAGAGAAACAAAGTGACATTTTTCCTGAAAACATGTTTAACAATTCACTTAACCAGTGAATTGTTTTATATATATATAGACTATATATATAGTCCATATATATAGTCTATATATAGAGAGACTATATATATAGACTATATATATAGTCATATATATAGTCTCTCTATATATAGTGTCAATATCTATCTCTCTCTATAGTCTATATATATATAGACTATATATAGAATATATATAGTCATATATGTAGTCTAATATATATCTATATAGGCTAATATATATCTATATTCTATATCTCTATATATCTATATCTGTCAATCTATAGATAGATAGATAGATAGATAGATAGATAGATAGATAGATAGATAATTACCTTTATTTAGTATTACATTTCCTAAAAATGAGTCTTTGGGATTTGAAGTCCATCAGGCCCATCAGGCCCATATTACTTTATGATTTTATTAGGCAATTTTATGCCAGACTATCTAATGTAAAAGTGCAGTGAATTTTTATATTCCATAATTACTATATTACTCACTAAAGTAAGAATGTTATTTAGAGCTTATAAAGATGTCAAAAGTTAATAACTTTTAAGAAGTATTAACAGAAATCTAACTTCACTGAATGATATATTTTTAAAACTTTACATATATTTTGCCAAAAGAGAACTAATAAAGAATCTAGACTAGCTAAGATTGACAGGAATTCCAAGCCTAATGTCTTCTACCTAATAAACAAGATACAAATTTATAATTAAGCAAAATTTGCACTCTTCCACTTGGTCCTTTAAATTTTTATATCATTAGTTTAAAATCATTTTAATGGGAATGTGATCACAGAACAGCTTGAGACAAACTGATTAATTTTCCAAGAACCTCTGTATTAATACTGTACATTCTTACTGGAGTCTCTACATAGACCGTATCACCCACTCTGTGCATCACTTCTTTATCCCCAGTTGCAAATCCTCCACTTTCAGTGGGATAATTAGGGAGACTCATGCAGTAAATAAAGCAACAAAGCAAATAAATATGCTCTGATCTTCACCATCTGGGGTCAGTGGCCATGACTATTAAGAAACTGTCCTGAGGGCTGGAGATTTAGCTCAGTGGTTCCAGTGCCTGCCTCGCAAGCACAAGGTCCTGAGTTTGATCCAGGTAACCACATACAACAATGCTGGTCGTGGTGACTCCCGCCCACCAGCCATCAATACCACATACCACAGTGCCGGGCATGGTGGTTTACGTCTGTCATCCCAGCACTTGGGAGGTAGAGGCAGGAGGACTGCTGAGTTCCAGGCTTGCCTGAGCTACATAGTGAACTCAGGTCCAGCCTGAACTACAAAGCAAGACCCTATCTCAAAAAAAAAAAAAAAAAGAGACTGTCCTGAATTACTTGACACAGGGAGAAAAAGGCAAATTTTCTGGTTGCTAGTGGTTAAATGAATTTCTGATTTTCAATAGCAACCTTCATGCCTTAAAATTTAAGGGTTATACTTTGCTAGTTCTCTGGTTTCAGACTACCCAGTATGCTATAGTGACCTTGTCAATATCTTCACTAAATGGCTTCAGGATGGCACCTGCTGGCTCTTCTCCTGTGCTCCTCTTTTGTCAGAGAAACAATTTTTATTGTGATATACATATCATCATCACACTCAACACTGAGAATTCGTACTGGACTTGGCATGACAGAATTCTCATTTTTCCATTCCCCTACATACCCTACAATCCCTTACCCCCTATATACATGTGTTTGTTTCCCCTTTTTTTAACCACCACATTTTTTTCTTTTCCCTCCTTATTTACCCCTACTCCCCATCTCCCTTAGGATATTTTCTATTTTACAGTGCCTGTCATACATTCTACGACTTATTTACAATTTCAGTTTCTCATACCAAAGATATGGTATTTACACATGTGTGATCTATTTATTTCACTTATGAATATGTCCTCAAGGTATGTCCATTTGAGTATGAATGACTCAAGCTTATCATTCTTTATGGTAAAGTAATACTTCATTTCACTTTAAAAACACACACACGTACACACACACACACACACACACACACACATCTTCTTTATCCAGTCTAGAGTAGACAGGCATTTGGGTTGTTTTCCAGATTTAGGTATCACAAACTGAGCTGCTGTAAATATGGGTGCACATATGTCTCTGTGATATGAATCTTTTAAATTGTTCATGTATATCCCTAGCAAGGGAATCTTAGGGTCAAATGAGATCTCCAATCCTAGTTTTCTGAGGAATCTCCACACTAGTCTTCATAGTGGTTGCAGCAACCTACATTCCCAACAGTGAAGAAGGGTTCCTTTCTTCCTGCAGCCTCACCAACAACTGTTGCTGGCTAATTTCAAAATAGCAGCCGTTCTTTGTGGAGTGAGATTAAATCTCAGAGTTGTTTTCATCTGTATCTCTCAAATGACCAGTGATGCTGAGCATTTCTTCATGTGTTTTTTAGTTGCTTTTACCTCTTCATCTGAAAAATGTCTGTTCATTTCAAATGTCCATTTTTTAATTGGGTCTTTAAATTTGGGGGGGTTGAATTTTTTAAGCTCTTTATATATTCTACATAGTGGAGCCGTTTATCTGTGGAACACGTTGTAATTTTTTTTCCCACATTGTTGGATGTCTTTTCACTCTGCCGGTGGTTTCTTTTGCTTTCCAGAAGCTTTTAAATAGGATGAGGTATGATTGTTGATTTCTTCTGCTAGTTCAAGGGTTATAGAAGTTTTGTTCATAAAGTCTTTCCCTAAGTCAGTGTCTCCAAGAGTTCTACCTTTTCCAGAATGTTTAGTGTTTCTGTTTTAATGTTTAGGTTTCTGATCTCCACTTTGATTTTAATTTAGTATGTGATAAGCGAGATAGGTTTAGCTTTAGCCTTTCACAGATTAAAGCCCAGTTTTTCCAGCACCATTAAAGAGGTTATCTTTCCTCCATTGAGGATATGTCTCCTATGTCAAAGATGAGCTGGATTAGTGTATCCAGGGTTGTTTCTGGATCTTTTAATTTACTCCACTGATCCTTTGGTCTGTTACTTTGCCAGTACCATGCAGTTTTTTACCGCAGTGGCTTTGTAGTACAGTTTCAAATTGGGGATCATGATACCTCCTGCTATGTCCTTGTTACCTAGAATTGCTTTTGCTATTCTAGGTCTTTTGTGGTTCCAGATGAATTTTTGGACTATTTTCTCTAGATCTGTGAAATATGTTCTTGGGATTTCAATTTGGATTGCATTGAATCTATATAGGAGTTAAGAGAGTAGAGCCATTTTGACAATAATGGTCCTTCCTACCCACGAACAAGGGATGTCTTTCCATTTTCTGATATCTTCTTGTATTGCCTTTTTCAGAGTGCTGTAGTTTTCAGAATAGAAATCTTTCACTTCCTCTGTTAGATTGATTCTTAGATATTCATTTTTTGATGCTATTATGAAAGGGCACAACTCCCAATTTCTCTCTGTGAGTCTTGTTTGTGTATACAAAGGTTATTGATTTTTTTTTTGAGACAGGGTCTCGCTTTGTAGTTCAGGCTGGCCCTGAGCTCACTATGTAGCCCAGGCAAGCCTCGAACTCAGCAATCCTCCTGTCTCTGCCTCTGTCTCATGCCCCACACTGTAATATGTGATATTGATTGCTGGTGGACATGAGTCACCACACCCAGCATTGTATGTGGTGATTGGGGATCAAACTCAGTACCTTGCACTTGGGAGGCAGGTGCCAGAACCACTGAGCTAAATCTATGGCCCAAGGCTATTGATTTTTGAGCACTGATCTTATATCTAACTGTGCTACTAAATTTGGCTATTAAGTCTAGCAGTCTTTGGTTGTGTTTTTAGGTTCTTCTATATAGAGTATCCTGTCATCAACAAATACTGACAGTTTAACTTCTTTCTTTCCTATCTTTATTTTTTTTATTTCTTTCTCTTTTCTGATTGTTGTGGCTAATGTTTCTATCATTATATTGAACAGGAGTGGTGGAAATGGACATCCTTGTCTTATTCCTGATCTTAGTGTGAAAGGTTTCATTTTTCAACCATTTAGTATGATGCTGGCTGTTGGTTTCTCATTAAAAAAAGCTTTTATTAGTTTGAAATACAGTCATCTATTCCAATTTTCTGTAGGGTTTTGAACATGAATGGGTGTTGGATTTTGTCAAATGCTTTTACTGAATCTATTGAGATGACTATATGCTTTTGTCCTTGATTCTGTTTATGTAGTGTATTATGCTTATTGATTCACATATGTTGAACCATCCTTGCATCTCTGGGATGAATCCAACTTGGTCAGGGTGTATGAACTTCTTGATGATTCTCTGTATTCTATTTGCCAGTATTTTAATACCCTAAAAAGTCAGAATATACATTCTTCTCAGCTCATTCCCCAAAATAGGCCACATGGCGGAGCATGGGGGCTCACACCTGTAATCCCAACAGTTGGGAGGCAGAGACAGGAGAATTGCTGAGTTCCAGGATTGCCTGGGCTGCATAGTGAGCTCAGGGCCAGCCTGAATTACAAAGTGAGACCCTGTCTCAAAAAAAAATAGAGTACATGCTAGTTTGTAGAATATGTTTAAGTAAATGCAAAGAAACTGAAGTTATTCCCTGTATACTGCCATACCATAGTGCCTTGAAGTTGGAGCTGAAGACCAAAAAAAAATTCCAAGATCCTCACAAACACATGGACATTTAATAACACTCTGCTAAACAACCAATGGTCACAGAAGAAATCAAACATTTTTATAATTAAATGATAACCCCAATACAAAATACAGGAATTTATGGGACCAGAGAAAGCAGTTCTATGAGGGAAATCCATAGCAGTGAATGCCCATACCAGGAAAATAGAACAAGCTCAAATAAACAGACTATGCTGAACATCAAGCTACTAGAAAAAGAAGAGCAAGACAAGCCCAAAGCTTGCTGAGTTGAGCTAAGAAAAAACACAAACTTCAGGAGAGTCTTTAGCACCATGGGCCCTGCTGCTCCCATCCTACATCATCAATCCAGCCTGGATTTTGGCAGTGTGAGGTCACATACCATAGGTGCAGGTAGGTGGAAGCCGGATGTCAATGTTAGAACATAAATGATCACTTGTGTTCAGTGTTATATAAAGTCAAAATTATCTCTGCTTTTCATTTTGTATTCAATGTTTGGGTTACACAGTGGTTTCAATTCACACTGGTGACCTGTTAACAGAATCTCATTTAACATTTAATCAGACAGGGTGCTTCTTAGCCAAATAAGTTTTAATAGCTTATGAGTGGTTAAAACTAAACATGGAAGTGTTCCAAGTATTTTTTTTTCCCAAAGTCATCTGTCTTACGTAAGTACTTGCTACCAGGGAAATATATTTCTGTAAAAAAAAGAAAACTCCTCTTGTTATAACTAATGACTAAAGAAATAAATCCAGTCAGCCAAATGCCATACTAAATGAGTTTTCCATTTCTTACCTCACAAACTGGTGGCTTTAAAAGTTATTGTATCATACATAACATGCTGTTTTAGTTTAACTTTCAACAAAACATAGAAAAATTTTGACAATTTTCTTAGTTATGTCAACTGTATTTATATTAGGTAGTTAAGAAAAGATGTTAAGCATGATTTGGACTCAAACTATTTTAGAACCTTTTTGTGTACATAAACCTGATGCCATGTAGTATGTCTACAAGTTTTTAAATATTTCTGAATATTTTAATAGTTTGCAAATCATTCCACTTTAACTCAGATACCTAATTATTCTCCCTGGGGGATCAACCACCACAACAAATCTATTTCTAAAAGACAAATTTTTCCTAAACCAATTATAAAAATAAACTCAATTTCCACATTTCTATGTGAACATAGTGCTTTCTTTCAAAATATTTTCAATATTTTTATTTTTTTAAATTGATTTTATTGGTACATTTTATATATACATTCTGATCACATTTAACATTAAGATTTTGGACCTGTACATGACACATCTTGATTCTCATTTTTCTCCTTTCCCCTGCCCTCCCTACAATCCCTGCCCTTACATACTTGTTTGTTTCCTATTTTTTCTTGTCTAGTTTTTTTTTATTTCCTTTCTTTACTTTCCTCTACTACCCTTTTCCTTTTGTACATTTTCTTCCTGTTTTCCATTACCTATCATACATTTTGATAGTCACTTACACCTTCAGTTTTTTATACTAAAGAAAAGATATGGTACGTACCCATCTGTGCCCTATTTGTTTCACTTATGAGTATGTCCTCGAGGTACATTCACATGAGTATAATTGACCCTTTCAATATTTTTAATAGACTATCATACAGTGAGACTTCTTGGAGCTACCTCTCAATTTAAAAACCACTTGTTTGTCTGGACTATCAGGTATATTGTTGATTGCATTTTATCTGATTTGAGCATAATAACAGAACTTCCAGGATTATCAGAATATTTAAATTCCATCAGGTCTATGAATCAAAGGGTACATTATTCTATATAAAATAAAATGTATCAAATGGCAAAGATTTGAATTTTATAAGATTCAAGTAAGTTCTTATAAGAATTTACCTATTGCAGAACTCTACCATTCCCGCAAGGTTTGTAACAAGGAGTTAAAGTCCACTTAGTAGATTACATAACAATGTTCTGTAAGGCCTAAGTATATTTTGAGTGTTTTGCTATGCATAGGTCATCCAACATTTCGTGGAACACCTACCAACCTTTAGCTTTTAAGCTAGGTCTTACCATAACCCTATGTTACACAGGCAGAGATGAGAGAAAGTGAAGTGGCCAGACAGAAACCCAAGCACCCCATCTCCAGGGAACACAGAGGATGCACAATTCTGTTTTCCTTACATATGCCAAGTAAGTACTCTGCTGAGCTACATCTCCATTACCATGCAGACCTTTTAAAAATGAGTTTAACTTTGATGTTCCTGCTGGCCCAAAATGACCTCAGTCAAGGAGAACATTGAATGTAATCAGAATAATTGGCTATTTCCATTTTATCTGAGACACTGAAAGAGTTCAACTTTCCCTCCAAATAGACTTCTTCCTTCAACTTCTATTTCAATATTTTAGTAAAAGTCAGTATTACTAAAAGTGTGCCACTGTGGAATCTAAATTCTGGGGCATATTATCAATCATAATAAACAAGTGAAAAAGTTCTCTAATCTTATAAATTTTGGAAACACTGGAGAAGTAAAGCTAATAAAATAAACATTCTCAGTATATCCAATATACTAGTGTATGTGTGGCTACTCAGAAGGAAAATATGATCTATCATTTCATGACTGATAAGTGTCCACTGAGGGGACACTGGCGTTCTGTATGCTGGACCTGGCTGGATGTTCAGGCAAAGGCTGGAGTCCTCTGTGCTAGCCACACCCTTTGCTTTGACAGATCACAGTTTCTACCCACCAGGGTTGTTTTCCTCAGTGACCTATAGGAGCCTTCTATTTGGTAAGTCTTCTATCCTCAGGACTGTGTCCACCCAGGTAGTTTCCTCCTCTCAGTTTTTCAGAAGGAGCTGCCGGCCATTGGCAGCCTGCTTTCTCTCCCTTCTTTTAACTCCTCTCACCCAGGCTAACTGCACCCACATATATTTACCTTCCTTTTTGTCTGTCTTCACTTTGGGTTGCCACTCTGCAAAGACCTCCCCCAAATCCCTAAGCTACTTTTCCCACTGTCCACATAATTCTGTTCCAAATGGTTAGTAACTACTCTATGAGAGTGTGCTTGAATTGAACTAAATCATCTAGCTCAAATAGCATCTCCACATTCATGTGATCATGGACATCTTTGCCCAACACTTACTATTGGGAGGTCTATAACTTGGTCTCCGTGGGCACATTATGGGGAATGGTGGCTTAAATTAAGCAATATGGCTGGGAAATCATCCAGGGAAGCAAAGTCCATTCCAAGAATCAGGAATGATCCATTACTCATTTTTCCTGCCCAAAGAATTTCTTAATTTTCATCCAGGCAGGGAAAGGTTAGGTGCCATGGAGTTTATAATTATACATTTATAGCATAGAGTACATGCTATACATTATATCACTATTGGAACCACTGACCCCTACTGTACTTTTAGTCTACCATTTGCTAAATTTTTAAATAGTCAAAAGGGAAGGAAATACCAATTATCCAGAACCAAAAACCACAGGAAGAAAAATCATTTTCCCTGTACTTGGAGCAGGTTCATATATATTAGGTATTTCCTTTGTAGCTACCAGACTAAGAGTGAACCCATAGCATAAACATTTTCTTGTTGGCCAGATCAACATAGTCCACACTAACCCTATGCTCTTCCCAAAAGCACTTTTGTTAATTTTTGATTATCTTTTTCCTGACCAGGTATTAAGACAATTCTAATACTCAGAAATTTGATTTTCAAACTACTGTGCCTTAGAAGTAAGAAGCTAGCCGGGCGTGGTGGCTCACGCCTGTAATCTCAGCACTCAGGAGGCAGAGACAGGAGGATTGCTGAGTTCGAGGCTTGCCTAGGCTACATAGTGAGCTCAGGGCCAGCTTGAACTATGAAGCGAGACCCTGTCTCAAAAAAAAAAGTAAGAAGCTAGCTCCTTACCTCTATCATAAGTGACTAGAGAACTCATAGTTCTGCTTAATTTTCCCTATCGCTTTCTTAAAACTACTTGTTAACTGTATTACATTAATTTAGAGCATTAATTTCAATTTAAATTATCTTAATAACTTATACCTTACTCATTATTAAGAATTTTCATTTAAGTATCACTGCAAAGATGTTTACATAAATAAATCTCCAGGAATCAATTAAGTGATTTAGATTGGATTTTCTTCGGGGTGCCAGGGTGAGTGCCAACATGGGAAAGAAATGTACCTTATTTTTCTCTAGAATATAAATCATCTTCAGCTGCAAAAATTAAAGTTTAAAGGATGTCAGAAGTAATCTTAAGGAACTGCACATAAACATCCAAATGATGTTTACCTCAGTGTGCCCTTCAAAAAGGAAAGTGAAAAACCATATCAAGTATTTTCTTAAACAGTGCTTCCTCTCCCCTATCTCCACCCAGCTAGAGACAGAAAAAAAGAAACAGAAGACTTTTTGAATTCTGAAGTTAGCTTATCAAAAGCCAAGAATCTGAGCCTTATTTATAAAGATTTTATATTACCGATCATAGGAAGCACCCCAAAATCTCCAGAGTAATCACTTTAGTAAATTAACTCTATTTAAAAGATTGAATGTCTTGAGACTTTGAATTTGAATTGGCAAAAGTCAATGACTAAATTCTAAAGACTTTTGGAATACAGACCTTTTGAGATGTGCTAGTTTTGCAGTTTAATTCTATGGTAGTTCTTTTAATCTCCATGTGACTTAACACTCACAACCTTAATTTACTCGCTTTAAATGTAAGTCATGATATGATGCAGTACACCAAGCTGCTGTGATATTTAAATGAGATATTTTGTAATGAAAGTGCTTATATATTTAACACTCAGCTACTCAATAAATGCCAGTTATTATTATCATCATCTCTGACACCAGTTATAAATTAGCAGGTACTACTACTAGAATTTGAATTGAAATATTAAGTCAAGTGGTTTCATTTTAGGGAAGGTAAATCAAGCTTAATCTTGATAAAACACCAGTAGCTTTACAATCCAGTATCCTTGTTGTCCTGAGATTCTGGGCTCTTCTGAGGAGCTAGAACCTGATCTCTCCACTGGAGCAGGCAGGGAGCCCAAGTGTGTCCTGACACTAGTAACAAGCTCTGGATACAATCAATGTCTCCCCATGAAGAAAATGTATTTCCTGGGAAGTACCACGCCTGGTAGCAAATTGCAGCTGTGCAATTACTGAAGTGCTAGCAGCTCCTGTATGCAAGATACCTATTATCAGATGATATGGTGGTTCCTCTTAAGAAATGAAAGAGAAAACCAGTTCAGAGGTACAAAGCATAAGAACTCTAGGAAGCTGGAGGTAATTTCACGGTGGTCTGCTAGGACACCAGGCAAAAATCTGAAAGTATTCTCTGAACAGAAAATTTGAAGACTTTTAAGGACAAACCTTTTTAATCATCACAGCATACATATTTGAAATTGCTAGTATTTATTTCAGTCTCAGTCATGATGAATAATTTGAGAAACATCAAAACAGTTTTAATGAATTCCCAAAATAAGTATGTTTAGTTAAAAATGAAAATAAAGGCTTGATTAGCTGAAACATTGAAATACTCAGTAACCAGTGTCAGAGATATGTATCTCTCCAAAATCACTGGCAATAGACAGAAACATCCAGTCACCCTTTAAAAAACGTCCCATCTAATTCAAAGTAGTGAGCCTCTGAAGTGCACACGAAACCTTTAAGGATCCTACGAATCATCATTTCGTTAAGAGAATTTCGTGTTTATACGACAAAACTTTTACATTTTCAAGACCTTGAAAGCTCAGAACTTATGATCGTATTTTAGATTTCTTTCAACACACAGGTGAACACAAACACGCAGGGAAGCCGATCAGGAAGAGCACCCACCGTCACCTCGTTCATGCTCAGCAGCGTGGGGCTGGGGGGTGAGGTGCCCAGGCGCCGCGTGAAGCCCTCCTCCAGAGTCATTCCCCAGAACTGGCTGTAGTTCTGCGCCGTCCATCTGCCTTACACGAGGAGGAAAAAGACGGAAGTGAGGTGCATCACTCTCACAAACATGTTCATGTTACATGGCCGATTTCACAACGCGGGAACTGTTCCTGCATCCTGGTAGTCCTCGTATGAATGGTGCACTATTGATTATTCTGATAATCAGCCATATGAGATATTTTTCTAAATTTGGCTCGCTTTATTAACTCCGCTGAAGTCTCTCAGGCCACAGCAAGATGGGCTGAGGCTAAATGTGTGCAATCCTTTCTCCTGTGAAGGGATTAAGGGGTAACGATATATTTTATTTTATTTTACTTTTTTTTTTTTTTTTCTTTTTGAGCCAGGGTCTCGCTTTGTGTTCAGGCTGGCTCTGAGCTCACTCTGTAGTCCAGGCAAGCCTGGAACTCAGCAATCCTCCTGTCTCTGCCTCCCGAGTGCTGGGATTACAGGCGTGAGCCACCACACCTGGCACATTTACCATATTTTTAAGCACCTCTTGTACTATACACATGGGTTTAGATGCATAATAATGCTATCTATTCTCTCTAATTCATACTGTTGTTTCTCTTATCCTCTCTTGGTTTAAAATGTTTATTCTTGCTCCTTAAATTGAGTGCTTAATTAAATGACCCATGGGCATCTCCTTTGATGTTTATAAACTATAGTGTTGGGCACCCAGGAACAATATTCATTGATCTCATGGTTTTTCTCAGGGTGGATCCTCTTAGTCTCTCACCTAATACTACACTATCTAATGTATTCAGCTTTTTCTTACTGAAATTCTTTGGGTAATGGAAATTGGACTTTAAAATTGCAACTAAAAGTTGTTTAAAATTTTATGAACTTAATATTTTATAAAGGA
>PVIC010044683.1:0-14955 GCA_004025085.1 Thryonomys swinderianus
CTGTCGGCAGGCGCCGCCCTTGGCGACGGGCCGCCGCGCGCCGCGCCCCCTCGGAGGGCCTGCTCTGGGCACGGAGGCCCAGCCCCGACGGCCACCGGCGAGAGGCGTCGGGCTCCGGGCGTCTGCACCGCGGTCCGGGGCCGGAAGCGGACCGCAGGCCAGCACCGCGGACAGCGGCCGGCAGGAGCCGTCGGCACCGCGGACAGCGCTCCGGGGCGGGCTGGGGGCGCGGGGGTGTCGACCTTCGCCTCCGGGGACCTGCGACCCCGCCTGGGCCCGCGGCGGCCTCGCAGCCCGCGCTTCTCCCGCCGCCGGTGGAGGGTGGCTTCCGTCTCGCGCAGAGCCAGCTCCGGCTTCGGGGAGGCCGCAGCGCAGGGCCTTCTCTCCCGCTGGCCCGCAGTCCTCAGTAGTTCTCTTCCTCCTGGGACTGGGAATTGAACCCAGAGCCTCTGTAGTGAGCTATGTCCACAGTCTACGTTTCTCATTTTTATGATTTATTTATTTATTTATGTTTGTGCGTGAGACAGGGTCTCGCTTTGTAGTTCAGGCTGGCTCTGAGCTCACTGTGTAGCCCAGGCAAGCCTGGAACGCAGCAATCCTCCTGCCTCTGCCTCCCGAGTGCTGGGAGGACAGGCGTGAGCCACCACGCCCAGCATTGTTGTATGTGGTCACTGGGGATTGAACCAGGGACCTTGTGCTTGCTAGGCAGGCGCCGGGACCACTGAACTAAATCTCTGGCTTTGTCCTTTGCTTTTTTGTGCTACTGGTGATGGATCCCTGGGCCCCCCATTCCTAACCTTTGTTTTCTTTTTATTTTTTTGAGACAGGGTCTTGCTACGTAGTCCAGGCTGACCTTGCACTATGTTGAGCAGGCTGGCCCTGAACTCATGGCGATCGTCTTACCTCAGCCTCCCGAATGCTGGGATCATAGACATGAACCATCACACCCAGCTTGAGTTTGAATGTTGAGAGAGGGTCTCCTAAGTTGCCCAGGCTGCTCTCCCTCTTTTGGTCTTCCCGCCTCAGCCTCCCCAGTGGCTGGGATTACAAACGTGTGCCACCGCACCCGCTCTCTTCCTTCTCAGAACACATTGGCTAATGTTTTGGCAAGGCGGCGTCTGGAAGTCTGGCAGGTTAGGCAGGGCTCAGTGGGGTCACCCCTCCGTCCCTGAGATCGCCTCTGGAAGAGGGGACACCCTGCACAGAGCTGCTGGCTGGGTGGACCCTTAGTGTGGAGAAAGCGCTGGGGTCTCGGCCCCTCTGGGTGGTTTTATTTTGGGTCTATCCTGAGGCTCCGCATCAGTGCTGAGGCTGATCTTTGTGATTATTTCCTTACTAGTTGTGTTTGCCTTTTTTTTTTTTTCTTGGGAATTGAACTGGGATCTTTATACTGGGAATTGAACCCAGGATCTTTATACTGAGCTGTATCTTCAACTCTTTTTATTTTGGGGCCTGGTCTTGCTAATTCACTGAGCTGCCCAGGCTGGGCTCAGACTGGCCATCCTCCTGCCTCAGCCTCCTGGAATGCTATGATCATAAGTGCGAACCATCTCTAGCTGTGATGGTGAATCTCAGTTGTCAGGTTTAGCTTGAGGGATGCCTCGGAGACAAGTAAAGGGGACTTCTGGGTGCTCCTGGGAGGGTCACGGGGCTGCGACCTTGGAGCCCCTTCCTCTTTGGCTTTTCCCTTCTGTTTCCTAGCTGCTGTGGGCTGAGCAGCACCTCCAGGTCTTTCCACGGTGACGTTTCTGTCTTGCAACCCATGGACTGAACTCTCCGAACCCATAAGCCACGCTGAATGTCTCCTTTAAGTGTCAGGTATTTTGTCCCAGTGACGGAAAGCTGTCCAAGTTCCTACTGATGACCAGTCCCTGCTAAGGACTGGACAGGCTGGGGCCAGTGGCAGCTTGAGGCTGTCGTTCTGACCCTGATGGACTGTTTGGCAGAGTGACCATTCTCCAGAGCCTGGTCTCTGGGAAGAAAGTCCAGACAGGCCTGTCATCCAAGAAAAATGTCACAGAGTCACCATGAACATCAGCTGCAGGTAAAGAAAGTATATATAGGAAGGTGCTTCCTTCGTGTCTCTCCCAGTCACCCCCAAACTCCTCAGTGGAACCCTTGCCCGTGACACATCCGTGGGGTTCCCACTCTGCCCTGTCCTGTGAACCCCTCGCTCGTCCCCAGGAGCAGCTGCCCCCGGCCTTCTGGATCAAGGTCGCAGAGAGGTGGCGTCAGCCTAGGAAAGTGGCCATGCAGGCTGGACCGTGGCGGATGTGTCCGGATCTCTTTTCACAGGACTTCTGCTCCAGGGAGGCCTTGAACTTGATCACAGTGGGCCAGAATCCGGGTGGGGGAGGGGAGGGGTTGGCGGGAACCAAGGAAGCCGGGCCATCCATCCTACTGCCACGTAATCTTGCCTCTCAGCCGTGACTGTGTGGGAGATGCTATGCCTCATGTCTTTAACCTTCTCCCCAAAGCCTCATCGTGCGCCCGTAGGGTGGATACTGTTGAGGAAACTGAACTACAGAGAAGTGAATCCACTCTCCCACGGTCACACAACTCCCAGTGGCAGAGCTGGGACTAGAATCCATGTTTTAGTTCTGCTCCGCTTCCTGATTCCAGGCTCACAGATGGTTTCGACTGACACCTGGCCTTGAGAACAGCAGGACGGTTGAGTACTACCCAGCAGCCATCACAAATTGCTGCTTCTTTGATCTACGTTGGCTCTTGCCTCACGGAGGCTGGAGGTCTGAAAACTACATTCCCAGCCTCCCTTGCTGCTAGGCTCCTGGTTGGAGTTAGATCCAGCCTTGGAGATGCTGTTGTGTAAGACTTGGAAACAAAGGAAAAGCAAAACCATTTTTCCTGCAGCCCTTGTAGCTGATGAGTAGATTCCATGTCATTGGGTGTGTCTGGAGCAACGTAATTCCATATTCCAGTATCTGTCTACCAGATGTAGTCTCCTAGGATTGCATCACTTACAAGAACTACAGCGGAGTGATCTTGAAATCCAGAACGCAGCCTCCCAACTTCTATCTTTATATCCTTTATATTTATTTATTTATTCATTCATTCATTCATTCATTCATTTATTTTTTATTTTTTATTTTTTGCTTTTTGAGACAGGGTCTCGTGTTGTAGTTCAGGCTGGCCCTGAGCTCACTATGGTGCCCAGGCAAGCCACCGCGAACTCAGCAATCCTCCTGTCTCTGCCTCCCGAGTGCTGGGATGACAGGCGTGAGCCACCACGTCCAGCATTTCATTCATTTATTTTTGAGACAGGGTCTTGCTAAGTTTCCCAGGCTGGCCTCAAACTGGTGATCCTCCTGTCTCAGCCTCCCAAGTGTTGGGATCACAAGAATTTGGTACCATGAGATTCTGACAACAAACAAATAAAGAAACCAACAAATATCAACAAAAACCTAAAGCACAGCTACCCCAAACTTAGAGGCACTGGAAGTGTAACTCAGTAGTAGAGCACTGGCCTAGCATGCACAAGGTCCTGGATTCCATTTCCAAGACTGTAAAAAAAACCACTTAGCACAAATTCACCATATACTAAAAATTACTATTAATGTTACTATTTATAGCTGAGAGAAGACACTCCTACTTGTCTGCAATATCCGTTCTCCACCCTATCTGTGGCAACTAAACCTCCATCTTTTTATTCTGCCTCTCAGAATAAAGACTACATTTCCCAGCGACCTTTGCACTTAGGTAGTATCATGTGACTCACTTCCGACCAGTAAGATGTGAAAAAAGAGCCCATCTTTCTTCTGGCCTGTGGTCCTAGGGAGTTGACATCTTGGAATATGGCAGAACTACAAATTGGAAGGAGCCAGAGTCCCAGGATGACTTGGGACTGTTACTGAGTGAGAAATCATCTTCTGCTTTGTTTAAGCTACTGTTGATTTGGATCTCTGATACACAGAGCTAAATCTATGTCTTACGCTTCACACAATCAGTTGCTTCTGTTACTGCAGGTTGAGTATCTCTTAGATGAAATGCCTGGAATCAAAAGTGTTTGAGATTTCAGAATTTTTCAGATTTAGGAATATTTGTCTTGATTTTCACCCATTAAGGATCCCTAACTGAAGATCTGAAAAATTTTTTTTTAGTTTTTTTTTTTTTTTTTTTTTTTAGAGACAGGGTCTCGCTTTGTAGTTCAGGCTGGCCCTGAGCTCACTGTGTAGCCCAGGCAAGCCTCGAACTCAGCGATCCTCCTGCCCTCGCCTCCCGAGTGCTGGGATTACAGGCTTGAGCCACGGAGCCCGGCATCAGTGGTATGAGGTACTGATTGCCAGTGGGCGTGGCCACCACGTCCAGTATTGTTGTACGTGGTTACCGGAGATTGAACCAAGGACCTTGCGCTTGCGAGGCAGGCGCTGGAACCACTGAGCCAAATCTCCGGCCCATAAAGTGCTTTTTTTTTTGAGACAAGTTCTCGCTTTGTAGTTCAGACTGGCCCTGAGTTCACTATGTAGCCCAGGCAAACCTCGAGCTCACAGCAATCCTTCTGCCTCTGCTTGCTGGGTGCTGGGATTACAGGTGTGAGCCACCACGCCTGGCACTGTGGTATGCGGTACCGGGATTGGTATTGAACTCAGGACCTTGTGCTTTCCAGGCAGATGCTGCAACCACTGAGCTAAATCCCCGGCCCCAAGACCTGAAATTTGAATTGCTCCATAATTTGACATTTTTGAGTGTAATGTTGGCCCTCAACGTTTTTCGGATTTCACAGTTTGGGTTTCTGCACCAGGGAAGCCTGGGCTGAATCTCCAGCATCATTCCTCTCCCCGCTTCTACTTCTATTATTAATACTACCAGTATTGTCTGTGATTTTGGGGACTGAGCCTGGGGATGCTGTGTCACTGAGTCACATCTCCGGCCGTTCACACGTTGTTTTGAGACACTGTCTTGCTGAGCCACCCGGGCTGTCCTGGGACATGCCATCCTCCTGCCTCAGCCTCTCAAGCAGCCAGGACTCCAGCTGTGCAGCACACCGAGCGGTGTCTCCTTTACATTGTGGAAGGAGAAGCTGAGATCCCGTGAGGAGGTACGAGCGGCCCCTGGGGAGGAGCAGGGAGCACCTGGATACAGGGCATGGTCAGAATATAACGGCTGTTTATTTATTTAAAGCAAGTTTTGGGGACACCAGGTTGGCCTTGAACTTGCAGCTATTCTCCTGTCTCGGCGTCCCAAATGCTGGCATGGCAGGTGTGCACCACCTGGCTGACTCTAAGGATTTTAGTTTATTTATTTATCTAGACAGAGTCCCACCGTTTGTCCCAGGCTGGCCTTGAACTCACTATGTAGCCCAGGTTGGCTTCCAACTCACAACGATCCTCCTGCTTCGGCCTCCCCAGGGCTGGAATGACAGGTGTGTGCTACCACGCCCAGCCAACTGTGATTATTCTGTTTTGTAACGATCTTAAAAAACGATATGTTTTGTATTTTTCCAGGACTCTCCTAGCAGCTCCAAGAGCACAGAGCAGACGCCTCTGCCCATTTCCCAGTTTCGGGAATGAACAGACTGAGGCACTGAGTCACGGGGTCCAGCGCCCAGCACAGTGCAGCCTTCGGGGAAACCACAGTTAAAAGTCTCCTGCCTGGCCTGAACTACAAAGGGAGAACCTGTCTCAAAAAAAAAAAAAAAAAAAAAAAAAAAAAGGCTGGAGATTTAGCTCAGTGGTTCCGGTGCTTGCCTAGCAAACACAAGGTCCCTGGTTCAATCCCCAGTAACCACATACCACAATAACGGGTGTGGTGTCTCACACCTATAATCCCAGCACTCAGGAGGCAGAGGCAGGAGGATTGCTGAGTTCAAGGCTTGCCTGGGCTACATAGTGAGCTCAGGGCTAGCCTGAAGTACAAACCAAGACCTTGTCTCAAAAATAAAAAAGTCTCCCCATCAGGTTCTGGTCTTTCTGTACCCAGCGTGCTCCGGGCTGGCTCCCCCAGTCTTGAAGGAGACAGCGGCTCTTGGTAATGTGACTGGTGTCCATTGTTACTGAATCACCCCAGCCTCCCTTTTCAACAAGCAAATTACACTCATTAAAACAGGGAAAGAATCACGTCATGCTTGGAGCATTTGTGAAAGAATTTTTGTGTCCCTGACTCACTCATGAGAACCCCTAAAGACAGCGTTGAGGAGGCTTTGTGGTGTCTGGAGTCGAGGTAACAGCCGCCGAGGTCAAGATTGGGGCCCTAGTTCCCCCTAACGCTGACAATGTGCATTTATCCCACAGAATCCTTGAGCAGCTCCTGCAACTCTGGATCACCTTAGTTTGCTGGGGACGTGGCCACACCCACAGGACACGAAACTGCTGCCTGTGTGGCTGGACATTCACTGGGAATTTACTAAAAGGTTAAGGGAGCCTGGCGTGACGACCCACACCTGTCATCCCAGCTGTTTGGGAGGCTGAGACAGGAGGATCACAAGTTCAAGGCTAGCCTGGGCATTGTAGTGATTTAGTGAGGCCTTGCCACGAAATAAGGGATGTAGGCCGGGCGTGGTGGCCTACGCCTGTCATCCCAGCACAGGAGCATCTTGCTCAGGGCCACAGCAAAGAAGGCAGAGGCAGGAGGACTGCTGAGTTCGAGGTTTCCCTGGGCTCCATAGTGAGCTCAGGGCCAGCCTGAACTACAAAGCGAGACCCTGTCTCAAAAAAAAAAAGGGATGAAGCTCGGCGCAAGGCCTGGTCAGTCTCTGTAACACACACACACGCACAGAGGCACACGTATATGGACACAACACGTACACACACACAAGGCCAAAGGCACATTTTTTCCCTTGACTCTCACAGCTTTCCCTAAATTGGGGATCAGTGCACAGCCACTTTTCAGATTTCATTTTTTTTCGGGTGCCGCACCTCCGTGTTACATTGGTGTCCATTTTGTTTGTATGTGTATATGTATGTATTTTTTGAGACAGGGACTCGCTAAATTACCAGATTGCCCAGGCGGGGCTTGAACTTGCATCCTTCCGCCTCAGGCTCTCGAGTAGCCAGGATTACAGGAGTGGCCCCGCCACGCTCAGGTCTCTTGTAATTCTCTCCACCGCCTAATCCATTGAGGATCATCCTTGGCCCCATTTTGCAGATGAGCAAAACTGAAGCCTAGAAAGACTGAAGAACTCTTGCCGCAAACTGTGCACCTAAGAAAACCCAAGACCCAGGCGGATGAGCATCTTGCTCAGGGCCGCACAGCAAAGGCTCCTAGTCCAGGCCTGGGGAGGGCGGCACGCGGGCTCCCGTTGCCCATGCCCTCTACCTGGCGCTTCTCGCCCTCGGACAGCAGAGGGAGCCCGCGAGCCTCGCGCCCGGAGCGGCGGCGTCCCCGCCCGCGGGAATGCGGCGCTAGGGGGCGGGGCTGGCTGCGCGCCGGGGCAGCTGTGCAGCCTCTGGCTCAGGCCCGGGCCCCGGCTCGCGCGGGAAGGCGGCGTCTGACTTGCAGGGAGAGTGTGGCCTGAGGTTTCGCCTCCTCCTCTAGGGCTTGGCGGCCACGGGTTCCCAGGAAAGGCTGGGCAGAGCTCCGGAGGCCGATGAAGGCACCATGGCCCGGCACTCGCTAGGGTCTTTCCCAGCCACGTTTCCAGTTTCTTTTGTTGTTTTCTACAGTAGTGGGATGGAGCCCAGGGCCTTCGGATTGAGCTACATCTCCGGCCCTTTTTTATTTTGAGACAAGGTCTCGCTAAATCACTCAGTTGCCCAGGCTGATCTTGAACTTGCCATCCTCCTGCCTCAGCCTCCCAGAGTGCTCAGCTAACAGGTGTGTGCTCCCACACTGGACTGAAGTGCTGTTTCCCCAGGTCAGAGGCAGCAGGGGCTCTCAGTGCCGGAGGTCAGGCCAGGATATGCTCTTGGATTCATTCCTCAGTCGCCCAGGGCGTCTGGGGTATATTTTCAGGCTTCAGAACCTGGCCTTGCTTCCTGATCCCTGGGCCGCCCACTGAGGTGAGAATTTTCAAGAGAAGCAGAGGAGAAGGAGGAAAGACCCAGCAGCCACATTTGGGGGTGAGTGCCTAGTGCTTAGATCTCCTGGATCTGAAAGTGTGATGGAACCACACACCTGTAATCTCAGCATTTGGGAAGCTGAGGCAGGAGGATCCCAGGTTTGAGCCTAGCCTTGGGCTACGTAGCAAGACCCTGTCTCAAAATCAAAAATAAAAAGGGGTTGATAAGTGGCTTAGTGCAGAAGCCTTAGGTTTAAGCTTCAGTACTGGAAAATAAAGTTGCTGGTTTTATTTATTTTTTTTGGTGGTACCAGGAATCATACTTGGGTCCATGTGCTTGCAAGGCACAGGACCACTGAGCTAAATCGCCAGCCCAAAGTTTGTAAAAATTAACAATGAAATATCAACTAGCCAATACTATAGCAATTAGGCAAAGATGTAGTATCAGAATATCCACCCAAATGAAACACAAAAGTTTCTGCAATATATGAAGACTCAGTCTCACCCCTAATAAACTAAAACCATAGTGAGGTATCACAAAAACCATGCAGCCCGGGGAGGCTTCAAACTCACAGCGATTCTTCTGCTTCAGCCTCCAGAGCGCTGGCATGATAGGAGTGCACCACCATGCCCGGCTGAGGTGCCACTCTGGATCTGGCAGGCAGCAGTGCGCTTGTGTACAGAGGGGGCTGACGGCAGAGCGTGTGCTTGGCTCACACGTGGACTTCGGTCCTGTGGGGCGGAGCTGATCTCCGTACTGTTGATAAGAATCCTGGACACCTTAAGCAGCCAGATACTCTCCGCCCCCACAAGCTGTGTGCGCAGGCGCAGGCGGAGCTGCCGGCGCAGCTGTTCCCTTGCTAGCAAAGCCCTGGAAGCAGCCCAGCTGGCCGTCAGAAGCAGCCCGGTTGCGAGAATTATCGCTTATCCACCACTGGAATGGACTGCAGACCTGCCAGAGAGTGAGCTATCTGTGTGAGCTGATACAGGAAATCCTCCAAGGTATAGATTTCCCAAAGCACCCAGAGTTCAAAATAAGTGTATAATATCTGCTCTGAGTAAAAACAAAATAATAATAATTTAAAAAATGCTGTTCTTTCCATACCTGCTTGTTTGAAAAAAAATTTGTTGCTTTCGGGGCCGGAGGGTTAGCTCAGTGGTTCCGGCGCCTGCCTCGCAAGCATAAGGTCCTGAGTTCGATCCCCGGTAACCACATACAATGCTGGGCGTGGAGACTCACGCCCGCCAGCAATCAATACCGAATACCACAGTGCCAGGTGTGGTGGCTCACGCCTGTCATCCCAGCACTCGGGAGGTAGAGACAGGAGGATTGCTGAGTTCGAGGCTTGCCTGGGCTACATAGTGAGCTCAGGGCCAGCCTGAACTGCAAAGCGAGACCCTGTCTCAAAAAAAAAAATTGTTGCTTTAAATATTATGATAAAACACAACATAAATTTTGCCACTTTAACCATGTTTAAATTTTTTCTTTCTTTTGTTTTTCTTTCTTTCCTTTTTTTTTTTTTTTCCCTCAGACAGGGTCTCACTATGTAGCCCAGGCTGGCCTCAAACTCACAGTGATCCTCCTGCCTCAGCCTCCTGAGTGCTGGCATTACAGGCATCTGCCATCACCATGCCCGGCCTTCTCTGTTAATTTTAGTTTTTGTGGTGCTGAGAATGAAATCTAGGCCTTGCTTATTCAGGTAAGGGTTGCACCACTGAGCTACACCCTACCCCTTTCTATCTGAGACAAGGTTTTACCAAGTTGCTAGATTGTCCTGGGTGGGGTGAAACTTGTCATCCACATCCTCAGCTTTCCAGAATGCTAAGCTTACAGGTGAGCTCACCATGTGTATCTTTATTTTAAAAAAATTTTTTTTGGTGGTAAAGGAGATCAAATTTGGGCCCTTGGGCTTGTCAGGCAGGCGCAGTGCCACTGAGCTAAACCCAAGGTCCTTAAATTGTTCTTTGAGTTAAGGTCTCTCTATGTAGTTCAAACTGGTTTTGAACTCACTGCAATCTTCCTGCCTCAGCCTCCTGAGTGCTGGGATGACAGGTATATGCCATCACACCTGGCTAGTTTCATTTAATTTTATGTTGAGACATTGTGAGACATGGTCTCCCTAATGTAGTTCAGGTTGGTCTTGAACTCACTGCATAGCCGAGGCTGGTTTTGAACTTATACAATCCTCCTGCCTCAGCCTCCCAAGTGCTGAGATGACAGGTTTGGGCTACCATGCCCTGAGGTGATGGATGCATTTTGTAGGTCAAGTAAACAGTTTATCCTGATGGATTAAGTTTGAGGTTAAACAACAAAAAGGGATCGGGGCTATAGTTCAGTGATAGAACACATGCTTAGCCTGCAGCTGACAGAGAGAGAGAGAGAGAGAGAGAAAGACAGAGAGACAGAGAGACAGAGAGACTCCTGGTGGCCTCTCGCCTCAGATCCAGAAGGAGGCCTTATCTTTTTTTTTTTTTTTTTTGAGACGGGGTCTCACCTTGTAGTTCAGGCTTGCCCCTGAACTACAGGCCACTACAGGAGCCCAGGCAAGCCTCGAACTCACAGCAATCCTCTTGCCTCTGCCTCCCAAGTGCTGGGATTACAGGTGTGAGCCACCATGCCCAGCACTGTGGGATCAAACTTGGGACCTTACACTTGCGGGGCAGGTGCTGGAACCACTGAGCTAAATCCCCGGCCCAAGGAGGCCTTATCTTTGCTGAGCTGGGAGCGGACGCAGTGGATACTGTATCCACAGCCCAGAGTTTTCTGCCGGTCGCCTGTCTGGGACAGGGGACCCTCTCCCAGCCTGGGCAGGGGCTTGAGCTGGGGGCCGCTCTCCTTCCACTCCAGGGACTTATTTTCAAAGTCACGGTGAGGAGTCTTCCTGGTGCAGCAGGACTTGACTCACAGTGATTTAAGCAACAGGAATTCATGGGGCGGGTTTGGGGGGTTCGTGGCAGAGCTATTTGGGAAAGTGACGGGAGCCAGACAGGAATGCAAGAGAGAGGAAATCTCGCTTGAATCACATGCTGACCAATCCCCACTTTCAACTAATTTTATTTTTAGGGATTGTTTTTGGTTTTGAAACAGGGTCTTGCATGTAGCCCAGGCAGGCCTTGAACTCACTGCAATCCTCCTGTCTCAGCCTCCCAAGTGTTGAGACTACAAGCATGTGCCACCCTGCCTGTTAACAGTGGCCACTGTGATACTATTTACCATGAAGTCTTTGTGTGACCAGAGACTGACTCTGTGATCCATGCATACCCAAGTTTATAGCAGCACAACTCATATTATCAATACTTTGGGAGCAGCCTATGTGTCTATCAATAGAGGAATGGATAAAGACAATGTATTTAAACAGTGGAGTATTGCTCTGCCATAAAGAAGGATATACTTGAGTTATTTGTAGGAAAACGAATGGGCCTTGAGATCATAACATTGAGTGAAATAGATAAGATACAATAATTTAAATAGCATATAGTTTCTCTTATAAGAGAAACTCAATGTAGAAATAAAGAGCAAAATAAAAGCTAGATAATAGGAAAGGAGGAGATAAGAACTTTTGCAAATGGAAAGGGAACAGAGAACTATAGGGGAAGGAAGAAGGAAAGAAGAGGAAGTAAAAATAATTAATGTGTCTTATGTCCACACCAACTCCCCACAAGGAATGTGATCACTGTGTACTACAAATGGGCTAAAAACCCAAAAATTTTAGGAATCATTAGAAAATGATGCTGTGCCTTGGGCCTTTAGAACTCTAAGCTAAACAAACCTCTTTTCTTTACGAATTTCCCAGTATCAGGAGTTTTGTTACAGCAACAGAAATTAATCATCACTAAAAAACAAAAAAAAATCTGGGCAATTAACTCTGGTCCCCAAGGTACCCTTCCAAGTTTTCTGCCAGTCAGGGGCATATTGCACACCCCATGAGCGCCACCCCCACCTCTCCATTTTTTTTTGAGACAGGGTCTTAATAAGTTGCTAAGTGGGCTCAAACTTGCCATCTTCCTGCCTCAGCCTCCCAGAGTGCTTGGATTACAAGCAGGTATTCACCACATCCAGCACTGTGAATAATTTAATAAACCTCCTTTCTCACAAGCCAACCCTACTTATTTTCTTTTGTCTCTGCTCTGCCTGTGGCACTGCCCAGCACACAGGGGCTATAAGCGAAACAGAAATGTACTAAGAAAGCTGGGCGTGCTGGCACATATCTGTCATCCTCATCCTGGCGAAGCTGAAGCAAGAGAATCACCAAGAGTTCCAGGCCAGCCTGGGCTGGATAGTGAGTTTCAGGTCATCCTGAACCGCACAGCGAGATCCTGTCTCAAAAAAAAAAAAAAAAAACAAGACAAAAATATCCAAAGAGACCTTCCCATTGTCAGAATCCCACATGAAGGGTAAGGAAATTGCACCGAACGGGCTGAGTTGCTGGGGGTGATTGTGGATGCCTGTTATTATTTCAGAAAACTGATGGGAGTTTTTACGAAGCTGTAATTCACCATTAATTTCCACCACATCGCTTGTCACCTGGAATCACCACCGCGAGGGTCTTAGTCCATTCCCAGGGTTTGCCACCACTGCCCAAATCTGATTTCCTGTCGGGCCAGCCCTCTGCATCCGGGGGCCCTGGGTCCACAGATTCAACCAACTGCTGATCAGAAATATGATGTGGACAATCGCATTGGTAAACTGGGCGTGGGGGGTGCACGTCTGTCATCCTGGGACTCTGGGAGGCTGAGGCAGGAGGATGGCAAATCTGAGCCCTGTCTGGACAACCCAGCAACTTAGAGACCCTGTCTCCAAATGAAAGAAGTTTGAAAAGGCTGAGGTTGGGGCTCCGTGTGGGGCTGTGGGTTCCATCCCCAGAACCGGACATGGACACACGGAAGAAGGAGGAGAAGGAGAAGAAAATGCGTTTTATTAAATGTTTATCATAACTATCGCTCGTAGCTCCTGGAAAACAGATGTGCATTGCTGCTGTGTGTGCTGCACGTCTTGCTCGTGGGTGTGTGACGGGGAAGCTCTTGGCCCCCGGGGGCTCGCACCGCAGCCCTGACCACAGAGGGACCGAGATCTCACCGATGCCAAATACGGAGCAAGTGACCAGAGTCAGCTGAACGACTCTGTGAATGAAGTTATGGACGAAGGTGTGAGCGTCCCTGAGGCTCACAGAGTTGAATGTGGACCCGGCTAGCTGAGTGTGGCCCCCCGTGCCTGTCCTCTCAGCGTGCTGGAAGGCTGAGGCAGGAGGGTCTTAAGTTCTAACCCAGGTGGGACGACTTTGCGACTTAGCTAGACGTCATCTCGGCATAAAACATACACGAAGGGCTGGGGCGTGGCTCGGCGCGAGGGGCCCGGTGCCAACGCCCGTGCTGCGCGAGGCTGGCGGCTCCGGGAGACTCGGGTCACTGCGGCTGCACGTGGTTAGGGAGGCAGCCGCAGGCCAGGCAGCGAAGGCTGAAGCTCAGGAGCCGCGGCCAGCGGAAGAGCAGGCGGTGCGTGCTCTGCACGTGCAGGTGACCCGAGCGGTCCAGGGCTTTGAGCGCCATCAGCGGGGCGTAGCGGGCGTTGGTCCGGGTGCGCAGGGGTGGCCGGGAGGCGCCGATGACCTTCACAATGGCCTGTGGGCCGAAGCCCTGAGCTCCGGGGCCACGGAACCCCGCCCCAGCACCCCTGCGCCCCGCTGCGGGTCTCACCTGGGCCACGTCGCGGGGGCTCTGTCCCACGGAGCGGAAGAGCTGCGAGGAGGCCGGCAGGTAAAGGTCGCGGAAGTAGCGCATCGTGTCGGGGTCGGTGCCCGGGAACTCAGCGGTGGACACCCGGGCCAGGAGCTTCCCCTCGAAGTCCGTGGCCACCGGGCCGGGCTCCACCAGGGACACGCTGGGAACGGGGCCGAGAGGATGCCCCATCCTCCGCCTCAATTTGCTCCACCTGCTCTTCTACCACAACCCACTGTTCTTCTGAGACAGGTTCTCCCTATGTATTCCAGGCTGGCCTTGACCTCGCTTTCTGGCCAGGTGACCTGAATCCCGAAGGGCGGCCCTTCTGCCTCAGCCTCTTCCGAGGGCAGCACGGACAGGGATGCGCCTCCGCACCCGGCTCTCTTCCCACCTCAACTTCCCCTTCGCCACCCCTTGTGTCCCCTCCCTGCGAAAGTGTCCAACTCACGAGATGTTGAACTGTAGCAGCTGGATGGCCAGGCTCTCGCAGAAGCCCTCTAGGGCAAACTTGGAGGCTGCATAGATGTCGTTGAACATGACGCCTGCACAGACAGCAGGGAAAAGGATTTCGGGGGGAGGGCATCGAGGAGGAAAAACCCAGCTATGTGGATGGGACATAGTGGCTCGGAGCAGCTCGCTCTCAGACATCACTAATTGATCACTGCTGTACCTCCTGCTGAGCCTCAGGGTCCCAAAACCAGACATCTCAGGGGGCCTGTGCGTGTGGGGGTGTTTGGCAAGGAGTTTCAGGAGAGGGAGTTCTAATGCTTCTTTGGGCTTCGGTTTGGAAAATATTTTGAGGATATCCAGAAGTGAAGTTGAATCTGGTATGTGGTTGACGATGGCACACAGGCCACCAACGCCTACTCATACCACAGCAGGCATAGTTAATCCATCCTAGAGCTTTTCCTGTCTGACCTTCAGAATCCATCTTAACAGAGCTCATGTGGCAAAGGAGCCCAGGTCCGTTTGCCATCCTGGCACCCTGGGGAGGGTCAGATATGGAGGAATCCTAGTGGCGGGTCTCCGGGCCTCACCCTGCAGCCCCATGACACTGCTGACCACCACGATGTGGCCTTGTCTCCTCCTCTTCATGCCTGGAAGCACTGCTTTGACGAGACGTACAGCTCCGAAGAAGTTGGTGTCAAAGACGTGCTGCATGGTCTCGATGCTGAGCCCCTCCAGGGGCCCCACCAGGCCCAGGCCAGCATTACTCACTAGCAGGGCGGAGAGAATTACCACGGAGTCCCTCACCATTCTCCCTTATCTCTCTCAGTGCCCCA
>PVIC010044684.1:0-14914 GCA_004025085.1 Thryonomys swinderianus
GCTTTTTGGAGACAGGGTCTTGCTTTGTAGTTCAGGCTGGCCCTGAGCTCACTATGGTGCCCAGGCAAGCTGCCGCGAACTCAGCAATCCTCCCGTCTCTGCCTCCCGAGTGCTGGGATTACAGGCGTGAGCCACCACACCCAGCATTATATGTGGTAACCGGGGATCGAACTCAGGTCCTTACGCTTGCGAGGCAGGCACCGGAACCACTGAGCTAACCCTCCGGCCCTAAAAGTTTTTTTTTTTAATACAAGTTACATTGTATAGCTCATACTGACTGAACTAACTCAGAACATAGCCTAGACTGGTGATCCTCCTGCCTCTGCCTCCTGAATGCTGGGATTAAAGTGCATGTCACCATATCCTGCTCCTGTAGACCTTCCTCTAAAATTTGTGAGACAGGGTCTTGCTTTGTAGTTCAGGCTGGCCCTGAGCTCACTATGTGGCCCAGGCAGCCTCGAACTCAGCGATCCTCCTTGTCTCTTGCCTCCCGAGTGCTGGGATTATAGGCATGAGCCACCGTGCCAGGCACTGTGGTATGTGGTATTGATTGCTGGTGGGCGTGTCACCACACCCAGCATTCTATGGGATCAAACTCAGGACCTTGCAAGGCAGGCGCCCTGCCGGAACCACTGAGCTAAATCTCCTGGCTCCTCTTGAAAGTTTTCTTTAGGTAATTTACATAGGCGGGGTTGGGACATACTAGGCATTTTAAATGTCTGCCTTATCCTTGTGGGGAAAGTGCTTCGGGCCTGCGCATGCCTAAAATTCCTGTTCTTGGTTGAGGCAGGAGGATTGCTGTGAGGTCAGGGTTACCTTTGAGACATCAGTTTGTACAGCAAGAGAAAAAAATACCAGAGAAATAAACCTGTGTATGCGGACATTAACAACCCTGTTGTATTATGCAGGTTTGCTTACGTGTTTTACGATAACAGTAACTACTTTGCTCTTTGTCCCTCCTAATAGTGCTTCCCTGGTGGCTGCTAGTTCAGTCCCCAAAAATACCAGTGGGCATTTTGCAGCTTTTGCTCTGACCAGCAGGGAGGCAGAGAGCACCCTGGCACAGGAACCTGGGGGGATTCCCAGCAGGAGAGTCCTGTATAACACCACAAGGACGGTCCTCATATTGGATGAGGTGTCAAGTTGCCCTTGTAGGTTGCTACATCTGTGCAGATGGCTTGAGCCTTACTGTACAATGGCTGGGTCCTGCTTAAGGGGTTGTGGGGTTAGCTCTTGATAATACTGGCTTGTTTTTATCCTTAGAACCCTGGGGGGGCCAGGGCCCTTTCCCTTTTTCCAAGGGGATAGATGGCCACAGGAAGTGGGGCATGGTAGGTCTGAGTCCTCTGCCCCTTATACTTCCTTACCCCTTATTCTGAGTTATATTGATCCCACACCCTTCTGAAATGGTTACTTATATTTTATTTATGTAGGGTGTAAAGTTTTAGACTGTGGTTGAAATTGCTGTATCTTTTTTTTTTTTTTTTTTGAGACAGGGTCTCACTTTGTAGTTCAGGCTGGCCCTGAGCTCACTGTGTAGCCCAGGCAAGCCTGGAACTCTGCAATCCTCCTGCCTCTGCCTCTGGAGTGTTGGGATTACAGGCGTGAGCCACCACGTATCTTTTTAATCTCAATGTGCATAGGCTTTTTTTCTTTTGAGCAAGTTAGCTGAAAGGACATGGTATGTATAATTTTATTCCAATCAATGACACATCTAGTTTTGGGGTCATTTTGCTTCCATGAACAACACTGCAAAGGAGCAGCGTCATGGTCAACTTTTTGTACTTGTGCAGTTTCCTCTACTTGGGACAAATTCTTTTGATACTGTTGATTACTATGCCAAGGGCTAGATTGACTGCAGGATGATAGTGCATTGTAGCCTCCAGCACTGAGCAGTTCCCCTGTGCTTCCTGCATTGCAGCAGATGAGCAGATACTGCCTTTTTGCATTGGGTTTGACTGAGTCATCTGCTTGGACAGCCTCAGCCTTCAAAGATCAGTGTGGTCACTTCATTTCACAGATGATAATACTGAGGTTTCCGATAACCACGGAAGCTTTTTTCTTTCCTGGGAGGCTGATTTTTTTTCCTGGAATTTCAAGGAGGTTGGTTCCTTGTCAGAAAAGCAATTCACTGGTGCTCTGCTTCATTCATTTCTGTTCTGTCTAGTTGGCCTTAGGATGTGCTGTGTTGCTGTAGGATTCCTTCCCTCATGCACCTGGCCAAGAGGAGGCATCCTCCGATTTATTTGTTTTTACTTGTTTATTTTTGGTGCTGGGAATTGAACCCAGGGCTTTGTGCTTGTTAGGCTGGTACTCAAGAGCTGAGCTATCTCCCTAGATTATTTTTTTTCCTTTGGAGACAGGTTGTCCAAGCTGATCTCTCCTGTCTTAGCCTCCAGGGTATCACACCACACCTGGCTTTATGATGTCCATACTGAACTACCATGTAATACCTTTGAAGATCTGTGTACTACTACATTAGGCCTTTTCATAACTGCCTGAGCCTGGGCAAAAAATCTATTTCCACTGAGCAGTAGTGTACTCTAAAATTTGTGGCTTGGCTTCTCTGTGATTGTGAAGCACATAGGAAAATGCCCATGATACCCACTGGAATTATGGACAATGGAAACTGCTGAGAAAGACAGGAGCAGTTCAGGCGAGGAGTCCCGAGTTAAGATTTCCCTTTCAGTGGCCAGAGATTTTAGCTCAGTAGTTCTGGTGCCTGCCTTGCAAGTGCAAGGTCCTGAGTTCGATCCCGGTCCTGGTAACCACATACAACAAAACTCATGCCCACCAGCAATCAGTACCACATACCATAGTGCGGGGCGTGGTGGCTCACGCCTGTAATCCCAGCACTCGGGAGGCCGAGACAGGAGGATGGCTGAGTTCAAGGCTTGCCTGGGCTACAAAGTGAGCTCAGGGCCAGCCTGAACTATAAAGCAAGACCCTGTCTCAAACAAAACAAAACAAGACAAGACAAAACAAAAGATTTCCCTTCCACAGGCTGGGGCTGAGGAAGTTTTTAAATGAAGGAAAGATAAGATTTTTTTTTTTTTGGAGACAGGGTCTCGCTTTGTAGTTCAGGCTGGCACCTGAGCTCACTATGTAGCCCAGGCATGCCTGGAACTCAGCAATCCTCCTGCCTCTGCCTCCCGAGTGCTGAGATTACAGGCGTGTGAGCCACCACGCCCAGCAGGAAAGATAAGATTTTTTTTTTTTTTTGAGACTGGGTCTTGCTTTGTAGTTCAGGCTGGCCCTGAGCTCACTATGTAGCCCAGGCAAACCTCGAACTCAGCAATCCTACTGTCTCTGCCTCCCGAGTGCTGGGATTACAGGCGTGAGCCACCACGCCCTGCAAGATAAGATTTTTATACCTCAGTCATTTTATATTCTTTGCCGTAGGGGCTGGAAGTGAGGCAGAGGTACCCAAAAGCGCCCCCATCCTTCCCACTGACTCCCCCGCTTTGTGTATCTGTAAAGTTTAATTAATACAATTGCCATTTACAAGATGCTATGAAATGTCTTTGCCCCTGATGCCCACCTGGAGGAAATGAATGGCCTCAGTTCTCAACTTCCATGTTGAGTCAGAGGGGGAGTCCTGAGCATCCTCTTTGAATCTAATTGAGGGTGCCCCTCACTTCTGTACGTCCTATTGCATTTACGCATATCTGACCTGGTCCTCGCACTGCTGCCAAGCCCTGAATCACATGGTGGACGCCAGGCTCTGAGAGAAAGGGTCAAAGTTCTCCTGTCCTTACAAGGCCAGGCAGCCTTTTTCTTCCTAGGAAGGGAACTACTCCGCGGGGGGATCATGCCTGGGCTGGACAGTGCCTGAGCCCTGGGATGGCTCATGTGTTGTTCATAACTTGTAAAATTCTTGTCTACTTTGTCTCCAGCATGGTGGTTGGTTAGACACGTGCCCTGGACTGCCTGGGCATGAAACTTGGCACTGCACCTTTGTTGGGTGACTTAATTCTCTGAACCTATGAAAAAGCAGGTTGATAATGAGCCCTCTTCCAGGATTGGGGGGGTGGAAAGATAAACTGTGGGGACCTGTTAACGCGGGGAGAGGACCACCACTGTCCTAACTAAAGCTGGCATGTCAGCCATGTGGAAGGTGCCTCCTTCAGGGAAGTAACAGCCAGGTTATCCTCCAGCATCAAAATGGTCACATTAGATAAACCTATTTGTGTGTGCTGGGGACACATTACCTATAAAATGCTAAGTGCTAAGTTTGAATTGTTAGAATCCAAACAGGCAAGAGGAAGAATTGTGAGAGGTATTTTATCTAGCACTATACACCATTTAAGCTGATTGTTGTCTCCCCGTTTCTAAGAGCATACAGTTAAATTTGTATGTTCTTATTTCCTTTCCCTGGATAGTTGATTATACATTTTCAGATTTTCACCTGTATCCTAAACTCAAACTACCACTGAGTTAAACACCCAGCCTTCATTATGTTGATAAACTAAACTCTTTATCTCAACTTTCATCTCAACTTTCCCATCTGCATAATAGGGTTAATAGAACACATGTACTATCAGGGGTTAAATGAATTAATGGCAATATTATAGGTCAGACACAGAATAGCACCTGATGTATCCTAAACACTGAAAAAATTGCCTTACCACATAAGGATTTATGTATCTTGTCTCAATGGGGAGATGGCTTGGAGAGGCCCTAGGGGAGAACCCTTCCTAGCTTATTAAATCAGAGAAGTGAGGAGGCCTGTGGCCCAGAGATCTGAATCTTCTAGGCTGCAGGAACAGCAGCAGCAGCACTGCCTGGAGGCTGGATTTGTGTGGTCTGTGTGCAGACCGCAGATGCGAGAGGAACTGAGCTGGGCATATAGAATTGTGGGGGCAGGGCCTGGAGGCCGGTGTGTGCTGTCTGCTGTGGTGGCTGTAAGGCAGCAAGCGTATTTTATTTCATCGGAAAGCCAGGGTGATAGACATGCAGGGGAGGAATTTGTAATGAAATAACATTGAGGTATGCAATGGGACAGAGGCTTTTTTTTTTTTTGAGACAGGGTCTCGCTTTGTAGTTCAGGCTGGCCCTGAGCTCACTATGTAGCCCAGGCAAGCCTCGAACTCAGCAATCCTTCTGTCTCTGTCTCCCAAGTGCTGGGATTACAGGTGTGAGCCACCACGCCCGGCACTGTGGTATGTGGTATTGATTGTTGGTGGGCGTGAGTCTCCACACCCAGCATTGTATGTGGTTACCGGGGATCGAACTCAGGACCTTGCGCTTGTGAGGCAGGCGCCAGAACCACTGAGCTAACCCTCCGGCCCCAGACAGGCATTTTTACCTCTGCTGCTCATCTCCAGACACCCAGGTAATGGTGATATGTAAGGCAAGTTTCCATGGGCCTCTGCTGGTTCCCTTGGGTATGCATCTAGATTCAGGAGTTTTTCTGTAATGTTGAAATCTGGCATAAGAAGAGTTGCTGTCCATATTTCAGGCAGCTGGGCAGGGGAGTAGGCAGCACTAATAGCCCATAGGAAGGCACGTGCTAGTTAATGATTGTCAGCTTGGGGCTGCAGGGTCCATGTGGGCTTGTCTAAGAAGAGGGGACACTGCACTCTTGTCTGGCCTCTTGTTGACACAGATAGGAGTTGTCTGAAAGGCTGAAGTCCGGCAGTGTCTGAGAACCCACCACTGGCCCCAGTGCTAGATTAGAGTTTGTGTCCTTCAGCGCGGCCTGTGACCCACTGCTGGCTCCTGATAACAAACCCATCCTCCATGCAGAAGACTTTGAGGTGTAGGACTTCCATGGAGTCTTCCATTCCCCAGCTCAGCCTACCACCCCAGCCAGGCCACTTCACTTATTTTGCCTGAGGTGAACTGTTGTAAGTAATTATTATTTTGAGCAACATTCGGGCAGCTTTCCTGTGATTCTGGTTGCTTTGCCTCACAGCAGTTTCCATAGGTCAATCAGCCATTTTTCTAGGTCAGGCCTTGATAGAGAAGTGGGGTGAGAGGATGGGGTCATACTGCCAGGGTCCTTGAGGGGCCTCCCAGAACATGTGGTGCGTGGATCTGTACACTTAAGGCCTTTTATCAGTGTAAGTGGAATTTGTATTTGCTTCCACATCTTACTGTGTCAATACACTTCATATTGGTTACAAAGATAAGATGGATTTCATTCTAGGAGATTTGGACATTCACACAATTTTTTAGTTCAATCACTTCCAATCCTTGTCATGCCATAATGCAACCTGTCCCCAGTTCTACTTTTGGGTTTTGATTCCTATGCTATCCATCCATTCCTTCTTGCCTCTCCTTATGTCCTCCTCAATCTCCCCTTATTTTTTTTTTTTTTTTTTGAGACAGGGTCTCACTTTGTAGTTCAGGCTGGCCCTGAGCTCACTATGTATCCCAGGCAAGCCTCAAACTCAGCAATCCTCTCCTGTCTCTGTCTCCCGAGTGCTGGGATTACAAGCGTGAGCCACCACGCCCAGCTATTTTCTTTATTTTTATTAGTGCATGTTTGCAGCATATAATGATTGCATTTATCCTGAGGAGTCAGTACATGTGAATAATACACTTTAAGTCTTTCTCTCAGCCTACTCTTCCCCCCTGCTTCAACTATCTCTTGGTTCCCTTTATTATATGCAAAAGAACTGCCATCTATTTCCTATTTTTCTTTTTTTTGCCTTTTTTGAGACAGCGTCTCACTTTGTAGTTTAGGTTGGCCCTGAGCTCACTGTGTAGCCCAGGTAACCCTTGAACTCAGATTCTCCTGCCTCTGCCTCCTGAGTGCTGGATTATAGGTGTGAGCCACCATGTCGCCACCTGGCACTGTGGTATGTGGTACTGATTGCTGGTGGGCATATGAGTCATCATGCCCAGTATTACTGTATGTGGTTATGAGAGATGAACCAGGGACCTTGCGCTTACAAGACAGGCACCGGAACCACTGAGCTAAATCTCTGGCCCTCATTTTTTTTTTTTTTTTTTGTGATACTGGGGATTGAATTTGGGCCCTTGTGTACCCAAGGTTGGCGAGGTACCACTTGAGCTAAATCCCCAGCCCCTCATTCTTTTTTTTTTTTTGGTGAGACAGGGTCTCACTTTTGTAGTTCAGGCTGCCCCGAGCTCACTATGTAGCCCAGGCAAGCCTGGAACTCAGCAATCCTCCTGCTTCTGCCTCCCAAAGTGCTGGGATTACAGGCATGAGCCACCATGCCTGGTTGAAATAGTTTTATTTCATTAATTTCTCAGTGGGTTCATTATTCGTGTACAGGAATACTTATGTTCATTTTGATAGCCTGCTACCTGGCTGGATTATTCATTGTAAGAGTCTGGGATATTTTGAGTCTTCAGTGCAAAGGATCATGTCATCTGTAAGGATAGCTTGACTGCCCCCTTTCCTATAGATATTTCTTTTAAATCTTTTCCTTTCCAGATTACTCTTACAAAGGTTTTGACTAATGTTTTGAATAGTAGAGGTGATTGTGGTTATCCTTGTCTTATTCCTGATCATACAGAAAAAGCTTTCAGTTTTCCACCATTTACAATATTGGCAGCAGGTTTCTCATAAACTTATCAAATTGAGAAGGTCTTTTTGTACTTATTCAGAGTTTTTATCATGAATGAAGTTCAATTTCAGTAAAGGTCTTTTTCTGCATCTATTATTGATGATTTAATTTTTTTGGTGTGTCCTATTTATGTGATGTATTACATTCATTGATTTGCATATGTTCACCTCAGATAACCTGGCTATCGGGCAGCTGAACCCAGCCTACCACCCCAGGGAGTGGGCAGAACAGAACTTAGCCCTGAGCCTGCCCTTGGACTCTGGGTCATCCTGGCTGCAGCCCTGAATGGGCCTGGCTTTCTGCTTCTGTCTTGTCCTCACTGCCACTTTTCTCCACTGCCTGGCCCTTGACTTGGTTTCTCTCCTCAGTTTTTGAAACATAACTTGCACACCTGGGATGAAAGCTTTATTTGGACATGATTTTTTTTTTTTTTTTCCGGAGACAGGGTCTCACTTTTCTGTAGTTCAGAAAGGCCCGGGGCTCACTATGTAGCCGAGACAAGCTTCAAACTCAGCAATCCTCCTGCCTTTGCCTCCTGAGTGCTGGGATTGCAGGCATGAGCCACTACACCTGGTATTGTGGTGTGTGGTACTGATTGCTGGTGGGTGTGAGTCACCATGCCCTGTATTGTTGTATGTGGTTACTGGGGATGGAACTTGGGACCTTGTGCTTGCTAGGCATTTGCTGGAAACACTGAGTTAAATCTCTGGCCTGGTCATGATATTTTTGAGATAGGTTCTTACTATGTAGTGTGGATAGGTGAACTCAGTATGTAACCCAAGCTAGCCTCAAAATCCTGGTGATCCTTTGGCTTCAGCCTTGAGTGCTGGGATTGTAGGTGTGCACTACCATGTCCAGCAGGAGTGTAGGGTTGTTTTTTTTTTTTCCTTTGGTACTGGGGATTGAACTCAGCCCTTCTGCTTCCAAGACAGGGTCTCACTTTGTAGTTCAGGCTGGCCCTGAGTTCACTATGTAGCCCAGGCAAGCCTTGAACTCAGCAATCCTCCTGTCTGCCTCCCGGGTGCTGGGATTACAGGTGTGAGCCACCACGCCCAGCAAGTTTTTTTTTTTTTAAGAACTAGTTCAATTCATGGATTCATTTTTAAGCTCATTTTATTAACTTCTGCTGATTTTTATGATTTCCTTCTTTGTACTAGCTTTGGATTTGGGTTCTCTTTTTTCCCTTGTTTTCCTCCTATGTTTTCGTGATCATGTTAAGGAAAATGCTCATTATGTATCCTTTTCAGGTGCTAAGAATTGAAACTAATCCCTTAGAGTCAAGCTATAATCCCCAGCCTACTTTGTGCATTCTTTAAGACAGGTCCTACTGAGTTCTATATTGCTGAGCTGTATTGCAGTCCTTCTGCCTCAGCTGTCCAGAGTGGTAGAATTACAGTCATGTTTATGTCAGTTTCTAAGTCTGCCTTTGCTGAACATGATAATCCTCGATATATCCATTTTCTTCAAATGAACAAATTTTCTATACAGCTGGATAATACTCATAAACCACATTGTCTTCATCTGTGTGGTTTTTGTTTTAATTTCTGATTTTCATTATTACTAGGGGTTGAACCAAGGGGCTCAAGATAAGCTACATCCCTGGTCCTTCATGCTTTTTGTTTTGTTTTGTTTTTTTGAGACAGGGTCTCGCTATGTCGTTCAGGCTGGCCCTGAGCTCACTATGTAGCCCAGGCAAGCCTCGAACTCAGCATCCTCCTGTCTCTGCCTCCCGAGTGCTGGGATTACAGGCGTGAGCCACCAAGCCTGGCTCCTTCATTCTTTTTATTTTGACTAAGTTGCCCAGGCTGGTCTTGACCTTGATATCTTTCTCTTCGATCTCCCAGAGTACTGGGACCAGCATGCCCAGCTCCAGCCACTGATGGCTCTTGGGCTGGATCCAGGTCTTGGCTATTGTAAATTGTTCCACAATAGGGTGGGTAGGCAGGAATTCCTGTAGCATGAGGAATTTAATTACTTTGGGTCTGTACCAAGGAATTATATAGCTGGATCAAATGGTTGCTCTATTTTTAGTTTTTTTTGTGAAAGGGTGTTGCTAGTTAGGTGACCTAAAATACATACTATGTAGCCCAGGCTGGGTTTGAATTTGCAGTGATCCTTCTGCATCAGCCTTCCAAGTAACTACCACCTGGCTCTTTTTTTTTTTTTTTTTTTTGAGACAGGATGTCGCTTTGTAGTTCAGGCTAGCCCTGAGCTCACTATGTAGCTCAGGCAAGCCTTGAACTCTGCAATTCTCCTGCCTCTGTCTCCTGAGTGCTGGGTTTACAGGCTTGAGCCACCAAACCTGGCATTTGTGGTATGTGGTACTGATTGCTGATGGGCGTGAGACACCAAATCTGGTATTATTGTATGTGGTTACTGGGATTTAACCAGGGATCTTGGGTTTGCTAGGCAGGCGCTGGAACCACTGAGCTAAATCTCTGGACTTGGCTCTTTTTACCTTTTTTTTTTTTTTTTTTGCTTTTTGGAGACAGGGTCTCGCGTTGTAGTTCAGGCTGGTCCTGAGCTCACTACGGTGCCCAGGCAAGCCTCTGCGAACTCAACAATCCTCCTGTCTCTGCCTCCCGAGTGCTGGGATTACAGGCGTGAGCCACCACGTCCGGCATTGTGGTATGCGGTGTTGATTGTTGGTGGGCGTGTCTCCACGCCCAGCATTATATGTGGTTACCGGGGATCGAACTCAGGACCTTGCGCTTGCGAGGCAGGCGCTGGAACCCCTGAGCTAACCCTCCGGCCCTCTTTTTACTTTTTGAGGAAGTTCAAACTGATGTTCATAGTGGCCGTATTAACTTACATCTCCACTAAACAGTAGTACTTTTCTAATATGGATATTAATTACCTTGAAATCTTGGTAAAGTTTAGTTAAAGGTCCTGATGGAGCTGGTGTGTGATGGGGCCTGAGATTCCAGTTTGAAGCAGCTCGTCTCTGAGCCTTAGTCCTGGGTCAGATGGGAAATAGAGACTATGCTTGGGATAAACCTGCTCAAAAGATGGAATTGGGGCCCCAGAGACATATTGTACTTCAATTCTGGGACAAACTAAATCAATTTAGAGGTGTCACGTGCCCTTCAAACTGCATTCCATAGCGCCCCCTGCTGGACATGGCACAAGTGCATCTAGTAGCCCCACCCACCCTTAGTGTTTCTAGAAGGTACCACGAGAGGCTGGAACTTGTGAGCTATCTGGTGTCTCACATGTGGGTCCTGCTGGGTGAGTGCAGACAGCCAGCAGCTTTTTAGGGTAAGATTTTCCCAGGCTGAGTTCCGGGGTAGGAGGGTAGGACGTGAGTGACTGATTCGGGCTCTTTGGAGGAAAAGTAATCCTCATTCTGTGTCATGGCTTTGGTTTTGCCAACCAAAGGGAATAAAACAAAGCCAAGGCCAGTGACTTTTGGTTTAAATTGGCTTTTTTGCTTCCTAGCTATTAACTGGGTTTAAAGCTGATCCCAGCTTTACCTCTTGGGTGTTTGTGGGAGTGCTGCTGGGGATTGAACCTAGCACCTGGCACATGCTAGGCAAGTGCTCTATCAATGCAGATGTTGCCAGCTTTTGATGTGTGTGTTTTCCAGACAGCGTCTAGGATGTATCTCAGTAGTGTTGCCAAGTGCTGGCAATTAAGTACAAGGTCCTGAGTTCAATCCCTGGTTCCACCAAAAAAAAAAAAAAAAGTAGTTACAGCTCAGGCTGGCCTTGACCTCATTATGTAGCCCAAGCTGGCCCAGAACTCTAGTGGGTCCTCCTGTAATTACAGCCATGCTGCTCCACACCTCGCTTAGTGTGATTTTAAAAATTTTTTGGCAGTGCTGGGGATGGAATCGGGGCATTCACAGTGAACTGTGTCCTTAGTCCCCCCCCCCTTTTTTTTTTTGAGACAGGGTCTCACTTTGTAGTTCAGTCTGGCCCTGAGCTCACTATGTAGCCCAGGCAAGCCTGGAACTCAGCAATCCTTCTGTCTCTGCCTCCCGAGTGCTGGGATTACAGGTTTGAACCACCATATGTGGTATTGATGGCTGGTGGGTGTGAGTCACCATGCCCAGCATTCTATGTGGTTGCCTGATTGAACTCAGGACCTTGCACTTGCAAGGCAGGCGCCGGAACCACTGAGCTAAATCTCTCGCCCCCTTAGTCCTTTGTTTTTTATTTTGAGGTGGAGCTTAGCTGTCCAGGCTGGTCTCACACCTGTGATCTTCGTTTCATCCTCCCAGAATGCTGGAAGTATAGATTTGTGTGACATCACCCAGTCTGATTTTTTTTTAAATCTTAGAAACTGATCTGGCCTGAGTATTCTTTTTCTATAAAATGGGCCTACAGTTGGTCACCTTTGGGAAGGTGCAGGTTATTGTATCCAGCAAATTCCTAATTAGCACTGATAGTTTTGCAGATAGTGGGCCAGGTCCGAGGTCATACAGTCCATCAACCCATCTATGTGGATTGGCACTGTGCCCTGCCTGGTTTACATTGTGATAATGCAGGTACCAGGAGGGATAGTGATAGGGAGACCAAGCTAGGAGGCAGCACACCATGGACTTGCATGCCCCTTTCTTGTAACTGTCCCCCAGGCTCTCTGTGCTTCTTCTCCATCTTCTTGGGAACTTAGGACTCAGAGCCCCAGCTGGTGAGGGAGGAGGCGAGTGAGCGACAGGCTAGCAGACCAATAGGTCCCAGAGGATGAGGTAGGGCGGGGCTTGTGCTGCCATGGAGCGCAGAGAAGCTGTTCTGTGGGGGAGGAGGGGGCGGTGGGAAGAGGACCTGGAGATTGAGGAGAAGGGCGAGAGCAAACAAAGGGGTCAGGAGGGAAAATAATGCACTGGCTTCCTGAGGCCCTGCTGGGCAGAGAGAGGGTCAGGGACAGAGGGTTTTAAGCCTAGCTGTCTGTAGGCCAGGGCAAGCAGGTCTTAAATGGCATTGTTTGAAGGCGCCGGCTAATTGTACAGAGTAGCCTGAGACTCAAACCCCAGCCCTGGCCCCTCTTCTGTCCTGGTTGCTGGCGTCTGAGACTTCGGGGCTGCCTGGCCACATGGAGCCAAGTCCAGAGCCTCCGAGTTTGGTGAGGGGCAAGATATGGGGGCATTGTGGGTGGGCTTCTGGGCAGGATGTCACCCTGAGATCAGGCCATGGACCTCTGTGTCCAAGGGCACAGGGCCAGTGACAGGAAGTTTGAGGGTGTGCCGCCTCATGACCCCCCTGACTGCCTGCTCCCCTATCATTCTGGGCTTCTCCCACAGGAAACAATGAAGGGAGACACCAGACACCTCAATGAAGAGGAGGGAACCAGCCGGAGGGATGACTCCATTATCATCGTCAACGGGGCCTGCAGCGACCAGTCCTCTGACTCCAAGGACGCTCCCTCGCCCCCAATCCTGGAGGCCATCCGCACCCCGGAGATCAGAGGTGGTGGGGCCAGTGGGGAGTTGGGGGGGAGCGTGCTGACATAATTACTGGGTGGTTGCTGTGGACTTCCTGCGGGCTTTGCTTTTGGGGAGCGGTACACTGACACCTCCCACCACCCAGGAGGCAAATGACAGCACCTGTGAAGGTCGGGGCAGAGCCAGAGCCAGAGTTCTCACCGTCTTCCCCCACCCACTGTGCTCTCACCTCAGTTATGACTCTGAAGGTCATGGTTCCCGTAATGGTTCCCGACTTCTGCCAGTTCTACAGGGATGCTCCTGGCACAGGATGGGATCTTGGGCCTTTCTGCAGTGGGATGCCTTCTCCTCAGAGTTGGCACTAGGGTCTGTGGCACAGAGTAGAGCTAGGCAGGGTGCTCTGAGGCTTAGTTCTACTATGCCCTTCCTTAGTGGTTCCCAACTTAAAACCTGCTACCTTGGAACCCCTGTAGTATCTCTTCCTGTCGGTCTTATTGAGATACGTGTCCTCTAGAACTTTCTGTCAGGTGAAGGTGTCCCATTTCTGTACTGTTCACTGCAGTAGCTGGTCAGTACACATCTGAACTGAGTGGGCCTGTAGGGCAGGTTGGGATTGTATATTTACTTGGAGTTTATGCTCATGGAATTGGACAGCACATTTCTTTTTTTTTTGAGACAGGGTCTGTCTTTGTAGTTCAGGCTGGTTTTGAGCTCACTATGTAGCCTAGGCAAGCTTCGAACTCTGCAATCCTCCTGTCTCTGCCTCCCGAGTGCTGGGATGACAGGCATGAGCCACCACGCCCAGCACTGTGGTATGTGGTATTGATTGCTGGTGGGTGTGAGTCTCCAAGCCCAGCATTGTGTGTGGTTACCGGGGATCGAACTCAAGTATGATCCCTGCACGACTCCCTCAGTACCTGCGGAAATGTTTGCACCCTGCTGTGTCCTTGGCTTGTGCTCCGCTACTCAATGAATGTGTGCAGAGCCAGGAGCCCGAGTGGCTGGGACACGTTAACGCCTCAGCATGAAAAGCATTTGGAGAGACCCCAGGCCACGGTCTGAGAGGGGTTCGTGTCACTGCCACTCCTCTGAACTTGCCACTTTTTCCTCCACAGGTCGCAGATCAAGCTCCCGACTGTCCAAGAGGGAGGTGTCCAGTCTGCTCAGTTACACTCAGGTGCGGCTTTCCACTTCCCTTCCAGCATTCAAGGGCTTTCCTTTAATGTTCCTCACGGGCTTCCCTGACTTAGAAAAATGGGTGTCTGTACTTCCAAACCTTATATCATATGGTTTTCTGAGTTGGAAAGTTGGGTTTTACTCGATGCCTCTCATATTTGTGAAATTACTTTCCAGTATGGTTTGAGTTTTAAATTTGCGGTTCTCCTGTCTCAGCCTTCCCAGAGTCCTGGAATTACAGGCCTGAATCATGTTCACCTTTAAAGCTCACTCTGGATGATGAATGCCTTCACTAAATTTCTAATTCAGTAAATTGCCCATTCAATCCTGGAATAGGCCCTATGAGGTGCCTGGATAACTTACAATGAGGAGAATCCAACCAAGGATCCTTGAGTGCTAGGGAAGTGTCCTCCACTGACATATAGCCTAAACTTTAGGTTTTTTTTTTTTTTTTTTTGAGACAGGGTCTCGCTTTGTAGTTCATGCTGGCTCTGAGTTCACTATGTAGCCTAGGCAAGCCTCGAACTCAGCAATCCTCCTGTTTCTGCCTCTGGAATGCTGGGATTACAGGAGTGAGCCACCACACCCGGCACTGTGGTATATGGTATTGATTGCTGGTGGGTGTGAGTCTCCATGCCCAGCATTGTATGTGGTTACCGGGGATCGAACTCAGGACCTTGTGCTTGTGAGGCAGGTGCCGGAACCACTGAACTAACAACCCTCTGGCCCAATTTTAGGTTTTTAAAAGTTCATCTATTTATGATTCAAATTTAGATAGGTTTTTTTTTTTTGCTTTTTTTTTTTTTTTTTTTTT
>PVIC010044685.1:0-14913 GCA_004025085.1 Thryonomys swinderianus
GTTAAGTCAGAGAGTTATTTGCAGAATGAAATGAATACATATATATGGAATATGAATATATATATATATATATATATATATATATATATCCCATATATATATATATATATGGGATGCATATTAAATTTTGGTTCTTACCATTGGATCCCATTATTTCATGCTTACTCAAAAGACTTTTTAAAATACCCCCCTGTGTCTCTGGCACCATAAACTTCCCTTTCTTTACTAGAACATTTAAATTACTATACAAACATACAAATATCACTCCCTTTAAGAGACAGACAGACATACTAGGGCTAGAAGCACAGCTCAAAGGTATAGTGCTTACCTAATGTGTGTGGAGTCCTGCATTCAATCCCTACTACTCCCAGGACAAAATGAAACAAAACTAAAAAGTAGTTATGAAGTCCTATTTCTCTCTCCAGGTACTATTACATATTTTGCTGGTCTTCAGAACAAATTCCTAGAAATTTTTGTTTATGCTTATGGCTTCTAATTCCTCACCTCTTACTTTTACTAAAACTATAATTTCAATCCCACTTTTTGAAACTCTTCAAGGCAAATAATCATGTTTATCTTTCAAAATCAAATGACCAACTTTGTCAGTTCTTATCTTTCTCAGACTCTTCATAGCTGTACTTATTGATCACACCTTCCATCTTAAATAATATTTTACTGGCCTTGTGGGCTACAGGGCTCTCCTACTTTTCTTCCCAAAACAGGGGGAAAGTTCCTCTCTACTCCTTAGTCTTCTGTAAATACTGTTTTCTACCAAATATCAAAAATTAAAATGAACCATGGTTCACTATTTGAATTTATCTGTATATGCTCAGTGTATTCATAATATTATAAATAATGACTGCTTTAAATGCCATTTACATTTTGAGTCACCCTAAATTTCCAAGTATGATTCAGGCTTCTCCCATGAACTGTACATAGACTTAAATATTTAACTGTCAGATTATCAGATCCACTTGGGCAGAGTGAGGCTTCACAACGCTAATGTAATTAAAAGAGAAATCTTGTACAATGATCCACCATATACACAAAATTGAACCTAATAAACATCCTTGACTCAGCTCTTCTTCTAGCATCTTCAACTGTTGCTGTCTTCAACTCAACACTCTTACCTTTTCCTAATATCACAGTTTTTCTTTCTCCTTGTTATTTACCCCTACCCTTCTCCCTTTGAATATTTTCTATTTTACAATATCTATCATACATTCTAGAACTCACTTACATGTCCAGATTCTCATACCAGAGAAAAATGTGGTATTTACACATTTGTGACCTATTTATTTCCCTTATGAATATGTCCTCAAGGTATTTCCCTCTAAGTATAAATGACTCAAACTTATCATCCTTTATGGCAGAGTAATTACTCAATTTTATTTAAAAAAAACATATTTTTTATCCATTCTCCAGTTGATGAGCAGTTGGGTTGTTTCCAAGATCTCGCTATCACAAACTGAGCTGCTATGAACATGGGTGCACATATGTCACTGTGATATGAGTCTTTTAATACTTTCATGTATATTCCTAGCAGGGGAATAGCAGGGTCATATGGGACTGCTAATCCTACTTCTTTAAGGAATCTCCACACTGATTTCCACGATGGTTGCACCAGTCCAAATTCCCACCAAACAGAAGTGTTCCCTTCTCCCTGTAGCCTCGCCAGCACTTGTTGCAGGTTAATTTCTCAATAGCAACCATTCTTTGTACAGTGAAGTGAAATCTCAGGTTTTTTTTTTTTTTATTTGCATCTCTCAAATGGCCAGTGATGTTGAGCATTTCTTCATATGCTTCTTGACTGCTTCTACTTCTTCCTCTGAAAAGTGTCCATTTCAGATGCCCATTTTTGAATTGGGTCTTTAAATTTTTTTGGGGGGGCTCTTTATATATTCTAGATAGTAGCTCTTTATATATTCTAGATAGTAGGCTGCCAAAGACGAAAGTAAGACCTATCTCTTTCACCATGCACTAAACTAAAATCTAATTGGATTAGAGATCTAAATATTACAACAGAAACACTAAACCTGCTGCAAAACAGGTTAGGTAGAACACTTGAAGACACTGGCTTAGGGAAAGACCTTATGAACAAAACCTCTACAGCATGAGAACTTGCAAAGGGAATCAACAAATGGGATCTCGTACTATTAAAAAGCTTCTGCACACCAAAAGAAACCATGGCAGAACAAAAAGACAACCAACAGTGTGAGAAAAGTTCTTATCAACTGTTTCTCAGACAAAAGGGCCACTTAGCACTCTTAATGCTCACATGCCTCTCTCCCTCAACTCTTTCTAAAATATCCTAAATTATTGCTGCCCTCTCCATCCTATAATGTTCTCCCTTAGTCTCTCCTGTTTTATGATAGCACATCTGCAGTAAAACTCATCGAACTTTTAAAAATATTTCGGTTGTCTTTGTACATGAAAATGTTTGCCCTATGAAGGGAGAAACCACGTAACCAGCATTCAATCTGGATGTGATAAAAAACACTCAAGTATTATATCTAATGCTCAGATATTCCATTTTATGTTCAGTCTTAGTTCCAAGTCAGAACACAGACAAAAGAAGATGAAATGTCAGTGAGTGTGGTACATTCCTGAGATTTGGTATGTTTAACCAAGTCACTGTGGTTCTAGGACAGCAAAGTCAAAATTTTATCTCTTTATTCTCCCAACAACATACAGTGGCCCTCAGAAACTATAATACTTTAGGCTTCACATATTTTTAAACATATGGCACGATCAAAAATAACATAAATTAGATAGATAAGTGACATATCATTGCAAGAGTTAAGATGGTGTCTCCCTAGATATCTTTTATTCCCATGTCTTAAAATAGCATGGACCTCCATATTTTGGGGCATAGGTTCGCTAAAAGCTAGATATTTTTCTATGATTGGAACTCTTTCCTGTTCCCATTTTTTTGTTAGTGCAACTGAAATTTACATGATATACTCTACAGCACTCATGCTGTTACATCTGCTGATGAATGAGGAGCCAACTAAAGCTTTTCCTAGCAGAAAACATTAGTTTCTACAAAAAAAAAATTGCTAGTATGTTATAAGATTTGAAAACAAAGTCCAAAATTTGCTGTTATACTGGAGTTCCCTACATGTATTCTCATAATTTTCCTGGGATATCTGTGGTCAAAATCAATTGCATGAATATTGTAAATGGTATTTGTTGATGTTATAAAAATCAAAGTTGTTGATTAATTTGATGTTTTATAAAGCACTGGTAGTATTTTAAGCATTAATTATTTTCTAAAAAAATTCAAATTATCTTGTTAACATTTATATTTCAAAAGCAGTGCAAATCACTATTAATTAAAAAGACCTTCTTCTCATTAATTCTATTGCTGCAGGATAGTGGCAGTTTTACCAGACTTTGCCAAGTCAATTCCAACTACTTATGTTTGGAAAACTATTCTCTTAATTATGATTCCAGGATCTAGGTCAAGGAGAAGAATAAAGAGGGAACAAAATAGAAAATTAAACAAACACTAGAAATAGTAAGAGGTTCTAAACCTTAATAAAGTTTGGGACCTTTTGAGACAGTGGAAAGGGCTGAGTGATGTGCACCTTTCTATTTTTGAAGTCCTGTTGAGAGTATGTGTGAAGAGAGACAGTACAAATTGTTCAACGTTAAGTCATGGGGTCAGCCCCTCAGCTGCCCTCGGGGCTTATGGATATTCTTCATTCTGTTTCTGTTCTTTTCTCTTCCTTATACAGCTCCCAGCGATTTTTGCTTAGGTCCGCTTTAATCCCTTGGGAGGTGCATTTCTCCTTGTAGATTGTTCATCCAGTCAACCCACACAACCTGAGTTTTCCTTTTGAAATACCTTCATTCTCGGATCAAAACTCTAAGTCAGATGTTTTAAAATATCTTAATCACTTTATAATAGAAAAAGTCCCCTTTTTAGAAACTTGTTTTGCTCTCTTTCTGTGTGTTTTGTTTAACGTGAAACTTACAAATTGGTTAAACAGGTTTTCACTTTATTGGTTAAAAAGACCAATATCAGGTCTCACTAGCACAGAAATGATGAGTATAAAACTGCTAAATAACTTGCCTAACACACTGTTTTCTTAGACAGACTATGAATAAAAGTCTCACTTCTGATCTTCACTCTTTATGCCTCAAAAGACATATTAAAACACTTTTGATATTGATAACTTACTAATTGGCTACTTTGTTTTCTTTTTTAAAAAGAAAACGTAAAATTTATATGGTAAAAAGAAAACACCTACAATTGTGTGCATATGACAAATATAGGATTTGATTTCAAAGAAAAAAAAGCTAGGCAAAATTATGTAATCTACAATTTCATTGGTATATATGCCAGTGTCTCCACAGGATATGGAAAATACTGGCAATCCACAAATTGTTTGAAAAGAGCTGAACTCTGCCTAATGCACATGTACAGAGATCTTGCTTTCTTAACAAAAAATATTAACAATACCTTTAAAATGAAATGAGCTGGCCCTTACTCTAGTTAACAGTGTAGTTTGATGAAACTATATTTTTTCAGCAGCATTGCTGAGAAAAAATCCTTACAAATAGATTTATTACAAAATCGTTGTTTTACAACAGGTAACAAAATGTAGTAGAACGGAGGAATGTTTAAATTATGTTAATTTTGAAGTATTTTTAGATTTGATTGCTAATATTAATTTCTTAGTTTAAAGAGTTTAGTAAAGTTGTAGAACAATTTGATAAAATGTAGGGCATTGATCATTCTCAAATCAGTGATGAAAAGAAAAGAAATAATTTTCATTGCAATTCCTTACTACCATAACTTATACCTATCAAGTGCTTGTAATGTGCCAGGTATTGCTATAAGAAGATTCCATTTATTTCCTTTTGTAATGCAAATTAACGAGCAACCTAGTATTATTAACTGCATTTGACAAATAGAAAGAATTCAAGTTAAGTAACCTGATTAGTAGAACGTGTAAAACTTTATTCTCATAATCTTCCACCAGACTACATAACTTCTGCCATTATATTAATACTTTGAATCATTTTCCTGTATTACAGTAGGCTAGAAGATAGTGACAAAGTAAACAGAATTTAGCTCAAAATAATTATGTCCATATTTAGCTGGCATCAGTATTTTTGGAACATAATTCTTTCAAAAACACACAAATAATATGCAATAAGTGCTAGCCTCAGTGGAAAAATTAAATGACTTTAAAACAGGCATAATAACGGGCATGGTGGCTCACGCCTGTAATCCCAGCACTCGGGAGGCAGAGACAGGAGGATTGCTGAGTTCGAGGCTTGCCTGGGCTACATAGTGAGCTCAGAGCCAGCCCAAACTACAAAGCGAGACCCTGTCTCAAAAAATAAATAAATAAATAAAATAAAAATAAAACAGGCATAATAAATTAGTTATAATAATTCAAATTTATATTGTAATGATTTCCAATAAATAAGAGATAGCAAAATATTGTAGATTTTGAAATACATGATGTAATTAGCTAAGATTTTTACAGACAGTTACTATAATAGCATCCAGAAATGAACCAGTAACATATAGTGCTCATTCAAAAATGAGTTTCTGTGAACAGCAACATGATGAATGAAATCTAACCAATTAAGTGTACTATTTTCTCTTCACAAAATAGTTAATTGGTTTTATAGTAAAACTGGAAAACAAAGATAGCTAAACTTAGTGAAAATGACAAGAATGTTTTATCTCAAGTTTTTAACTACTGGATAATATTTGCTCTCAAACATTTTAGGAAAATATGTTTAAATTTGAAAATGAATGTTGTCATTAAAAAGTGGGGGGGTTGTTTTGTTTTGTTTTTTTTTTTTTTTACAGTGCAATTTCAAAGGCCAGGTATAGGAACCAGGCAATAAACCTGTGGACTATCCATAGATAATTTTAAAACAATAAGACAAACAGCTTCACATTGACCTGCTTTTGATTTTCACCATGTGTTGGTATTTCTCAATAATCTTTCTGCTACCAATTTGCTCGTCCAAAAAGATTATCGGTCTTGCTCCAAATTCTAAGCAACTGTTCTGGTTCGTGTTGATTTCAGTAACATATGTATAAACTTGGAGTTTGCATTTTTAAATGATATCAAATGGTACCTGGAACTTAACCTGGAGGATGCCCAGATACATATTTCAGCCTGACATAAATAGATTTGGCAAAAAGTGCCCATTTCAAGATCAAGATCCAAAAAGCTCCAGATCAAATCATTGGAGCAATATTTTAAAAGCTCTGAGCTGAAATCATGAAAGTCTTTTTGGGTGCTGCTGTCTCCAAGCTCTGGATGTCACATAATATTGCTTTTTAAGGTAGATTTAAAATACATGATGATCTCACCATGACTCTGAGAAGCAAGAAATAGAATTTGTCACTTCAGGGCTGACACTTTTATGACAACAGGGAAATTTTGTGTTAAAAATTCCTTATATTTAGTGATGTTTGAAAGTCTTTAAAATTTATCTCAAATAAATAAAGACATGGACTATAACACAATTTTTTTAGGATTTATGGGGTGCTGGAATTTTTATTAAAAATCTGTGAAATTTACCCATATATTTAAGGTTTCCTAACTATATGCATATCTGTTTGCTCATGTGAAAATGATTTGCAAAATTAAATGTAATAAAAATGACTCAGAGTTATGGAAGGTAAAACTTGAATCTAGAAAATACATTATTTTAAATGCTGAAAGAGATGAATAAATATACATCCTCTCATTCAAAAAATGTATTAATTAAATACTATTCATATTTCACTTATTTTGTTGTACTGTAATAGTTAAATTAGCTATTTATTTTTTGAAATATGTGATATATGTGGATTCATGTGATAGTTTTTTTTCTTTTCTGACCATTATTCTTTACTAATATCAGGATTATTACTAAAGCTAACGTGAAGAGTAGATCACTGATAAAAAAAATGCTATATTTGTCAAATAGGCTTGACATGCCACAGTAAGGTAAAGGATTGGAGAAAAGTTCGGGTTCAAAGCCATCGGAAAGGACATATTGATTTGAACATATGGAAGAAATCATTTGCATGATGCCCCATCTATATTTGCTGTCTTCAGTGCCTTGTGTTTCTCTTGAAACTTGACCATAGACCTGCATCCCTGCTTCTCCTAGAAACTGATCATGACAAGGAGATTAATTACTGCATTTTATTTTTTCTATTTGAATCTTATCGGTACATCATATATACATGTCACAATTATGCTCATCATTGAGAACTTGTGCCAGTATATGACATGATTTAACTCTCAATACACAAACTTTGTTTCCTTTTTTACCATCCAATTTTTTTGCTTTCCCCTCATTACCAATTTTTTAAAAAATCTCCCAGTAGTATTACTCCCTTCACCTTTGATTTCTATCACTTCTCTCTTACTTAGACATTTTCTTCTCTTTCCCTATTCCCCAGCCCTTTTGTATTTAATATTCTGAGACAGAGTCTAGCTAAATTACCCAGGCTGGGCTTGAACTTGTTCTCCTCTAGGCAGCCTCCCAGTGTTGTGGGATTATAGGAATGCACCACCATGACCTTCTCAGTACTTTCTTAGTAAATGATTCTACCACTAGTCTCACTCCCTTCCAGAAGGATATTCTCCGTGTTCCCAATTTGTTCTTACAAAAGAGCCTGTCCAGTTGAATCAGCATGATGGTTTTGGCTTTATTATTTTAAATTACTTTCACGGTTTATCAACTCACTGTAGAAAATCAGTTTTCCTTTGTAAGGTATATAACCAGTCTTGGATCTGACACTATCTCTTGCAATATCTTGAGAAAGCCAATTCTTTCAATATTTCAAAGTATTTGATGTTTAATATTTAGTGTGCCTCTCTCTGTAACTTTCTCATTGTCTACTCAACACAAAACCTCACTGTTCTGAAAGCACAATGAATTTATACTCTTTTGAAAATTTTCCTCATTATCACAGTCGGTAATATTAAAAACTCCCACCTTATATTATTAATGACAGTTCCAACCATACCCTGAAACTTTTACATTTATCCAATTTCTACCTCTCTCTAAACTGCAAACTCCCAGACTGAAGCTACCTTATCTTAATTATTTTCCTATCTGTAGCATGTAGAATATTTGGGAGGTCATTGATGCCCAGGATTCTTGAATAAACACAGAACTCATCCTATTTTTCTTTTCTTGTCCTTACTTTAGTTAAGTTGGTAGCCCTATTTTATTGCCTCAAACTAACATAGGCTAAAAGACAGTAAGTTTATTTTTTATTTACAAGCTGAGACTCTGCATGATCACAGCATATGTGTGTTTGGTGTATGTGTACATTGGTAGGTAGAAAGTGTGAAGGAGAATATCACAGAGAAGTACACAAAAAAATGGCGCCAAAGCTTTGCTTGTTACTGCAACTCTGCTCCTCATGAACTGCATACACGTTCTTTATAAGGAAGTTGGATAACCTTCCTTATGCAGCTGATAATCTCCCTTTTCCACCGCAGAGCTACAGGGAAGCCAATTACACATTAATCTGCAGATTTCTTTTCAAGCCTGGACCTTCCTATGAAAACCACATATATTTAGATTCATAATTGATTTTATTCAATAAGATTGAATTTGTTTCAGATACATTACATTTATAATTTTGTTGTCCTTCATAAAAAGTGTCTTGTAAGTCCCACTCATCTATAAAAATCTATTCAAACTTTAAAGAATTAGAAAACCCAGACTGACCCCCTGTCTATTATTTATTGCCCACTTTCTGTGTATCAAGGACAGTTGTATAATTGATATACATTTACTTATATTCATTCAGCAGCCCATACCATAGTTAAGAGTTCTTGGTATACTAGATGAATTGTACTAGATGTTATTCACAAACCACTGTGCTGGATCCTCATGTAAATCCTATGAGGAAGATGATGCAATTTTTTTTTCTCTTTTTAAAGTGAGAAAGAAATGCCCTGAGAGATTAAGGAATTTACCCAACATTACACAACCAATATCTCAAGGCAAGCTTTCGTGTACTAATTCTGTATATGATACCATTACTTTATATAGCTTCAGTCAAAATTAACCCCAACAAGAAAATGTCTTTCATCCCTTCAATTTTATTTGATATGTCATACAGATGTATCTCTGGACAAATAGCACATAGACTTATATTTATGTACATGAGTTATGTACTTGTGTACAAATTAAGGGGGTAGGAAAATTAGCAGAGAGAAAATGTAGATGAGGATAAACTGCCAAAATGAAGGTATTGCCAACATAATAATGTTAAGTAGTTTTGGTCTTGAAAGTGAATATAGAAAATTATCAAGGTTAATATGGGGGCAAATCAAAACTTTTGAGATCATATATATCCTATTTGTTATGAAATATACTCATTTCTTATATTCTTTTCATTTTAACCAACATAATGCAAATATCAGAGTCTAATATGTAGTTCAAAAAGCACCATCACAAACTGGACTGTTTGCTCTTGAGAATAAGTAGTTTAAACTGTTGTGAATGCTATAGATTATTTCTGTCAGAATAATTTGTGTAAATTGTCATGCCCTTGTCTGTTTTGTCACCTCTACATTTTCTCTGCCGAACCCTAATATAATTTACTTCCTAAATTTAGCTTCATTTTAAATGTTATTCAGTGTTTCACTGAAATCACTGTTTCTCTTTCCTTTTTTAACAGTGACCAATCCAAAGGTCACGTGCAGCAACTGAGTGGAACAAACTTCCTAAATGTCTCCAATTGCCATTTTAAGGAGTTGTTGCTAGATAACTATATCCCAACCAACTTGGTGTGTCAAATCCAGCGAGATAATTTGTAAGTTATGATAGAATTTTCATTGAAGCAATTTGTCTTCAATACCTAAGATAGGAATTGCTCAGCTAGTCTCAGATTTTGTCTGAGAAATCAAGCAAAGACATTACCGATCAGTGGCTTTTCTTATTTTGATCACAGGTACAAAGCGATATGATGACAGTGTCATTTTGGAGTTCCATTTACATAAAATAAATTTAAAATTGATGCACCACTCTTGGTCACCAAAGTTAATGAGCCTTTTAAGGACCTTTACTTAATAACAATAAAATGCCATTTTTACAAGACTTAATGTTGGAAGAATTAATGCACCTCACAGCCTGACCTTCAGCTGCTCTTTCGATGGTAACTACTGCAACATTTCACGCTTAGAAATTCTCCAGATTTAATGTTGACATTATAAATTCAGTAATCTCAACTATTTTAATAAAATTGAGTTATTAATTGTGTGTGGATAGATCAGGCTCTATATGCAGAAAACAACTTAATAGAAAGCAGTGTTATGAAAATCTAGATAATGCTTAACCTCTAAAGCACCCAAATAACTTAGACTGACATGCAGATGCTAAAAAGGATTGCCTACTGTATCACTATAACTGGCGGGGAGGCTTTCCACCAGTAATTGTTTTAACAAAATAAATACGCAGTTAAAGAGTTAATAACTACCACTTTACCCAACTGTTCATTGGGATTCGAGACAAAATACTGTGCAGTAGGACAGTAGACAACCCACTGGCCCCATCTGGGACAAACACAACAAAGCAGATCTGATCTTCTGAAATAGCAGGGTGTGAAGACTTCTTAGCCACATGTGAATCATTAACTGGAGCCTCTGTTACAAAGTTGCACAATATGTTCTAGTAGCCTGTGAAGTGTTTTCACACATCTCGGCATTCCTTACAGGAGACCTGAAAAAGAGTCACCAAATTGACTTGCTCTGCCAAAAGGAGTAAACAAACCTCTTCTGATTGACAGATGCAAGAGAAACTATACTTTTCTGTACTGGTTCGCAGAGTTCAAATTGAAGGGAAGTGATTACTCAGTTTAAAACCTAATGAATGGACTATTTAAGCGTATTTAACAGCTTCCTAAAAAAAATTAAGGGAATGTAACTAAAAATCAAGCTTTAAATTTTGGGAAGAAATCTGAATAAAAGATCTGAAACTGCTAATTACTTCAGAAGCAACCTTTATTTATTCATTTGTTGATTTATAAATTTATGTGTTGCATATTGGAAACCAAGTCTTTTTTCTGCAGAAGTACGTACAAAGATTAGATTAGATAGACATGGAATTATTTGTGGTCACATGAAAGAAGGGCTGGAAGACTTAAGGATGACAGAAAACAAGATGGAGCTGTGGGAGGTTGAAAAATCTGTTCCACAACAACACAGGTCTGATTCTTTCAAAGAAGAGGAAAATAGAGAGGAAATGAGGCAGAGAATGATACTATAGAATATTCTAGAAAAGATTCAGCCAAGGTTATTAGGAATCTTGAGTTGAAGATCCCAGCAGATGAAGGAACTGGGTCTGCCTTAGTATTTCTGCAGCATTTGCTGGGAGCCGGTCCCAGCAAGGCACCCTCAGCAAAAGCATGGCGGATCCAGAGAGAGGAATCTTTCTGTTGTAAGAGTTAGAAGAGAACATTTTCACGAGTCGCACTGAGCCAGTAGTCAGCTACCATGTCTTCATCAAAGTAAACACGTTAATAAAAATCTGACCTTCAAAAGGTATAAACAAAGATGAGTGGCTTTACTTCACCTTTGTGGTAATCAAGCACATTTCTTTTCTTTTCTTTTTTTTTTTTTTTTTTTGAGACAGGGTCTTGCTTTGTAGTTCAGGCTGGCCCTCAGCTCACTATGTAGCCCAGGCAAGCCTCAAACTCAACAATCCTCCTGCCTCTGCCTCCTGAGTGCTGGGATTACAGGCATGAGCCACCACGCCCGGCACTGTGGTATGTGGTATTAATTGCTGGTGGGTGAGAGTCACCGTGCCCAGCATTGTATGTGGTTACCGGGATCGAACTCAGGGCATTGTGCTTGCAAGGCAGGCGCTGGAACCACTGAGCTAAATCTCCAGCCCAAGCACATTTTCTTTTATAGGTAAATGAAAATTAGTGTAGAAAATTGAACTGAAATTAATGAATGATTCCAACTGACCATAAAGATAGTACATCATCCTAATTAACGAGTATCTTTATGTGTATTCCTTGCTTGTTGACATTAAGTGCCTTTAGTACCCATAAGCACATAGAATCTTAAGATCTTAATGCATCAAAAGACTATTGGCATCAGTTGAATAAAGCCAGTAGATAAAAGGAGTGAGACTGCTAAAAAAAGAAACCAAAAGATACATTCATAGGACAGAATTAAAGGTAAATAGAAATTTATGAGTCTAATATTTGATACATAAGATGTGTTAGTTATTATTCTGTGCCTTTTACAAGAGAGACAAATCTGAGAAGGAAAAAAACCATGTACCAAACTAAATTCAAGAAGGAAGTTCTATTTGGCTTTGATATTGCAAGTCGCCAAAAGGTCTGGCTTATGTCAATGACATCTGTTTGTACTGGTGAAAAGCTGAGTAGATGAGCTGTTTGCAGGGAAAACAGATGACCTGTGGTTTTCTTTTTCTTGAATGCATGGAAACTGGCTTTCAGAGAATGAAAATAACTGACATCTTCTGGTGTTGCTATTGTTTTAAGGTTCCCAAATAAGCCTCTTCATATGTTTAATTATTCTGTAATTCTGTATATTATGTGCGATATCCCCCAATCCTGAACCAGTGGTTTCAAAGACCACTTTTATGTAATTGTGGTAGGATATGCTGTTTTGAAGCAATGCCATCCATGTAAAGGGATGTGAGAGTCTTGGACAAAGAAGGGTTGGGTCAGATTTTATTTGAATCTTTCCATATGCTTTGGTGAAACATTGTCTTACTACAGATGTTATCTGGCTGCTTTTAGGAAAATGAAAAGATTATACTAAATCTCTGTTTTGCAAATGTCTTCACTGAACCCTAAGTATTTCTCAGCATTTTTCATGTCCCCATTCTGGAAAACAATGGAAAACTGAGATAATAGGGTAGTGGATTAGCTGTTTTATATGTGAGTTCCGTAAATGATTCTATCTAAAGAAAAAAGGATTAAAAATATCTGGATGAAATCATTTCTACAGTCTCTTTGCAATATACTTTAAATCTTTTGATTAAAACTCTGAGTAATGGAAAATGCTTATCTCAGTGAGAACCCTAGAAAATATTCTTCTATGCATGGGGACTATTTTATGCATACTCAAACAGCAGGAGTTATGAGCAACAATATTTCATTTTTGTCCTGAAACAGTATATAGCATGGTAAACTGAAACATGTTGCCTCCATAGATAAGTATATCCTAGCCACTGGAACCCCTGAATGCATATGGGAATATCTAAAGCAACCCTTTATGGTAGGAATACCGCTACAAATGTAATAAAGTTATGGATCTTGACATGGGAAACTTACTCGCTCTGTGGTAGCAGGAGTGCCAGACTGGGCTGTTTTTATCATTGAAAGCTCTAGATTCACGTTGGAGACTCTGTTACCACAAATATCCTTTTAAAGATGAGACCATGGGGAATATGAAAGAGTGGGGAAACAGAGCAGAGAGTGACTTGAAGATGCTGATTTTGAGATGATGTGGCCACCAGCCACGGATTGCTTGCAGTCATCAGAAACTGGAAGTGGCATTGAATGTCTTCTCTCCCAGAGCTTGCAGAGGGAGCATGGTCATCTTGACAGTTTTCTATCACTCTAGGGAAACTGATTTTGTGTTTCTGTTTTCCAGAACTATGAGTGAATTTCTTACTTTTTAACTGTATAAAACTCAATTTCATAAATAATAAGAGAATACAGTGACTGGTTTGTGTACTTTTATTTTCAAAGTGGTTGCAGATAAATGAATATATTTCTATTGTTTTAAATCCTGACAGTTTGTGGTAATCTGTTGTACAAACCAAAGAACTATAATACACATACATAGAATATCTTTTTCTTAAGTCTCAATTTCCAACTTTTGCAGATATACATAGACACACACACACAAGCTAGCTACACACAAAAAGGAGTGGTAGAGATATATGGTAGGATCTGGAAAGACCACTTTGTAATTTGGAAAATAGTTCCACTGTGATTTTCAGTAACCTATAATATAGGACCTTTGCATTTTAGTAAACATTTTTTGAAGTAAATCATACATATAGGAAACTAAATATATCCTAAGCAGAGACTGTGATCAATTTTTCCCAAGGTCCATATATGTACATAGCAGTATCAGAAGAAACCTCTATCCCCCTTCTAGTATTTAATGTCCCAATGTTTAACACTATATGGACTTCTAACACCTAGTATACTTCTATTTCCTTTTTCAATATGTTATCTAAAAGGAATAATACAAAAATTATTTTTAGTGCTCTACTTTGCTTAAATTATATCTTGTCATTAATCTATGTTGTCAACGGTAGTACAACCCAATGTTCTAAAAAAAGGGAGTGTATAATCTACTAATATGTACTACTAATATGTACTACTAATATGTAGATTATACACTCCCATTTTTTTAGAACATTGGGTTGTACAACTGTACCACAGAGTATTTCTCTATTGGTGGCTATTCATATTGTTTACATTTTAACTATTATAAATAGTGCTGCTATGAATATTCTTGTGGAGATACACAACTATCTTTTGGTTGAAGCATTCTCAGGGTAAAAGAGCTGGGCAATACTTTACATATATTTAGAGCAGGGTATTTTAGCACAACATATATACCATTTAAAAATTATCCTTGCCATCCCATTATTATAGGTAGAAAAGCCAGCTAGACATATGTACGCAGATAGATAGGACTGGTCCTTGAAAGAAAACAAACAAACAAAAAAAACAACTTGGAGGTTACTGCTGCCTGAGAAAAGCTACCCCACCCATATAAGATAAATAACTCATTGAAATTCCAAACAGGCAGCCATCAGATATTCTAAAGAAGGCACGGACCTCCTGGGGTGGAGGGCTGAGACTTTAACCCACCTCCCTGGAAAAGAGTCAAAGTCAAAATTCCTGTCTGATTGTTAATT
>PVIC010044686.1:0-14913 GCA_004025085.1 Thryonomys swinderianus
ACCCTGTCTAAAAAAAAAAAACCAAAAAAAAAAAAAAACCAACAACAAAACAAAACAAAACAAAACACAGATTTCTCAATGCAAACTTCAAAGATCAGGGGACATTGTAGATATTTTTCAATTGTTCACCCACCCCTCAAAACAAAACAAAAAATACATTTGACAACTCAAATTACTATATCCTGCAAAAACTTTTCTTCAAAATAGACAGGGAAACATAGAGTTTTCATGGCAAACAAAACCTGAAAGAATTCATGATCGCCAATCCAATATTAAATAAAGTACTTAAAATAGTCCTAGAGACAAGTAGGCAAACAGCATTGAGAGCAAAAAAGGAACAATACATCTAACTGGAAGAGTAATGAAGCAAAAGGAAAAATATAAAAGAATTAGCACTGGAAAATTCAGTAAGTAGTTTTCAATCATAACATTCAATGTAAATGGTCTTAACTTCCCAATCAAAAGCAGGAAATGGAACATAGTGTCAAAAACAAACAACCCACCCATACCCCAAACCAGCTGTACACTTCCTGCAAGAGACACATCTTGTCCAAAAAGAAACACTTATAGTAAAAGTGAAACGATGGAAAATTATACTCCACATAACTAAAGGCAAAGGTAAGGAGAAATAGTGATTCTATTTTCATAAAAATATGGACTTTAAGGAAAATCTGATCAAAAGCAAAACAAAGTTACAATATACTAGTAAAAGAAACAATTCTGTAGAAAGAGATAACAATTGTAAATATATATATGCGTCAGTGCACCCAATTTCATAAAATAAAGCATACTTGAAATAAAAAAACACAGGTAGACACAAATATAACAATAGGCAGAGGCTTCATTGAGCACCCTCACAGACAAGTCAACCAGACAGAAAATCAACAAAGAAATGCCAGAACTGCAACACACAATCAAACAGTAAGGTTAGTAGATAGCAAGAGAATATTTATTCCAACAACAGAATATGTATTTTTTTTCATTAGCGCTGAGAACTTCCCCCAAACAAACAATATTTTAGGCCATTAAGAAACATGTTTAAATGAATAATAAATTGAAAGAATTCTTACATATTATCAGGTCATAGCAGAATGAAACTAGAAATCCATGGCAAAAACATATAAATATGCAAATGCATGCAAACATATAGTCTTGAATAATCCATGAAAAATCCAAAATAAGTTTAACAGTTCTGAGAATCAAATGAAAATAGTAGAAATATATACCAAAATCAATGAGAAAATGAAAGCAGCTCTAGTAGGGATGTGTATAACTGGTAATGTCTATATTAAAAAAGGGAGTGATCTCAAATAAATTATGTAATGATCCTTCTTCATGTCCTAGATAAACAAGAGGAATACAAATTTAAGGCTAGTAGAAGAAATTATACAGATTAGAGCAGAAATTGATAACTCTGAGACAAAAAAGCAATACAGAAGATGAATGAATCAAAGAATGGGGTTTTTAAAGGATAAACAAGATTGAGTGAGCCCTGGCAAGGGCCCCAGGAGCCATTATATAATGCTCAGGCCCACAGCTTTCCCGCGGCCAGGCCAAGACCAGAAGGCCTTGGAATTTCCATTTGCTTGTGGGCCAGACTATACACGAATGCTGCATAGGAAAGAGCCTCCAGAAACACTACCTACTTGTCTGTGGACACTGAATCAGTGTAGCAGCGGTAAAAGAACCTAGACAGGCCATCAGTGAGTTGCTGGGCCCACTCCACCATGTTAAAAAATACTCACTGGAAGAGTGAGGGAATCCTGTTCACTAGAGCCATTGTTGAGTTGGGTAAGTCAGTTCGACCTCCATTTGTTGCTGGCTAATTTTGAGATAGCAGCCATTCTTTGAGGAGTGAGATGAAATCTCAGTGTTGTTTTCATCTGCATCTCTTGAATGACCAGTGAGGTTGAACATTTCTTCATATGCTTCTTGGCTGCTTTTACTTCTGCCTCTTTAGAAATGTCTGTTCACTTTAGATGCCCATTTTTGAATTGGGTCTTTAAACTTGGGGGGACTGATTTTTTTTTTTTTTTTTTTTGCTTTTTGGAGACAGGGTCTCGCTTTGTAGTTCAGGCTGGCCCTGAGCTCACTATGGTGCCCAGGCAAGCCGCCGCGAACTCAGCAATCCTCCCGTCTCTGCCTCCCGAGTGCTAGAATTACAGGCGTGAGCCACCACACCCAGCATTATATGTGGTTACCGGGGATCAAACTCAGGCCCTTGTGTTTGCAAGGCAGGCACCGGAACCACTGAGCTAACCCTCCGGCCCAGGGGGACTGATTTTTTAAAGTTCCTTATATAGTCTAGATAATAGGCTATTGATTTTTTGAGCATTGGCCTTGTATCCAGCTCCACTACTAAATTTGGCAAATAAGTCTAGCAGTCTTTTGCTTGAGTTTTTAGGATCCTCTATATAGAGAATCATGTCATTGGTGAATAATGACCATTTAACTTTTTCCTTACCTATCATTATTCCTTTTGTTTCTTTGTCTTGCCTAATTGCTGTGGCTGTTTCCACCACTATATTGAACAAGAGTGGTGACAGTGAACATCCTTGTCTTGTTCCTGATTTTAGTGTGACATGTTTCAGTTTTTGACCGTTGATGATGATGCTGACTGTTGGTTTCTTATAATAACTTCTATTAGTTTGAAATAAAGTCCATCTATTCTTATTTTCTGTAGAGTTTTAATCATGAACGGGTGTTGGATTTTTTCAAATGCTTTTTCTGCATCTATCGAGATAACTATATGTTTTTTTCCTTGAGTCTGTTAATATAGTGTATTACATTTATTGATTTACATATGTTAAAGCACCCTTGCATCCCTGGGATAAATCCAGGTTGATCAGGGTGCATAGCTTTCCTTATAATTCTCTGTATTCTGTTTGCCAATATCTTATTGAGGATTTTTGCATCAGTATTTATTAAGGAGATCAGTCTGTAGTTCTCTTTTTTGGTTGGGTCATTTTCTGCTTTTGGAATCAAGGTAATGATTGCTTCCAGGAATGAATTTGTGAGTAATGCTTCCTTTTCAATTTCATTAAAGAGTTTGAGAAGTATTTCTTTAAAAGTTTTGTAGAATTCAGCAGTGAAACCATTAGGACCAGTGCTTCTCTTTGTCTGTAGATTTTAAAATTACATTTTCAATTTCACAGATTAATATTGGGATGTTTAACATTTCTATATCTTTTTCATTCAACTTTGGAAATTTGTATGTGTCTAGGAATCTATCCATTTCTTCTACATTTTCCACTTTATTGGTATACAAATTTTAAAAATATGTGTTTATTATCCCCTGTACTTCTACTGGATCAGTGGTAATTTCCCCCTTTTCATTCCTAATAGCATGGATTTGATCCTTTTCTTTCTTTTGTTTGACGCTTGGCTAAGAGTCTGTCAATTTTGTTTATCAATTCAAAGAACCAACTCTAAGATCCATTCATTTTTTTGGTATCATTCTCTTGGTCTCCACTGCATTAATTTCTGCTGTGATCCTTATAATTTCCCACCTACCTTGAGCTTTGGGTTTGTCTTGCGTCTATTTTTCTAGTAGCTTGAGGTTCAGCATTAGCTGGGTTTTTTTTGTTTTTGTTTTTGTTTTTTTTAGTTTGCTGTTTTCCTGGTGTAGGGATTCACTGCTGTGAATTTCCTTCATAGAGCTGCTTTCATTGTCCTATAGATTCCTGTACATTGTACTGGAGTTTTCATTTAATTGTAGGAACTGTTTAATTTCTTCTTTCATTCCTTCTGTGACCCACTGGTTGGTCAGTCGTGTGCTGTTCAATTTCCAAATGTTTGTGATGATCTTGGAATTTCTTTTGCTATTTAGCTCCAATTCCAAGGCACTATGGTCTGACAGTATACAGGGGATAACTTCAACTCCTTTGCATTTACTTAACCTGTTCTATGAATTAGCATGTGGTCTATTTTAACGAATGGTCCATGGGCAGCTGAAAAGCATGTAAATTCTGACTTTGTGGGGTGAAATACTCTGTAAATATCTATTGAGTCCATTTGTTCAGGAGTTTGGTTTAGCTCAAGCATTTCCTTGCTAAGTTTTTGCCCAGATGATCTGTCTATTTGTGAAAGTAGCTCATTGAAGTCCCCTACCACTATTGTATTGTAGCTGGCTTTTCATGTCCATTAATGTTTATTTTATATAGTCAAGTGCATTAGAACTTGGTGTGTAAATATTTGTTATTTCTTTCTCTTGAACTGTTCCCTGTACAAGAACGTAGTGGCCTTCTTTGTTTCTCTTAATCATTTTTGGTTTGAAATCTATTTTAGCTGCTGGCCACTTCTGCTCTTTTGCAGTTTCCTTTTGCATGGAGATTTGTTTTCCATCCCTTTACTTTCAGTCTATGCCTTTCTTTCTGAATTTGGTGTGTTTCCTGAATGCAGCAGCTTGTAGGATCTTGCTTTTTGATCCTTCCTGCCTTTCTGTGTCTTTTAATTGGCACATTGAGCCCACTGACATTAATGGTTATGACTGATATGGACAGACTTAGAGCTGTCATGTTTTCCTGTTCTTGGTTCTTCTTTATTTTTTTAAATTGAATTCTTTATTGGTATAATTTATATACATCTCACAATCACATATAACATTGGGGAATTTGTACCAGTATATGACACAAGTTAAATCTCATTTTTACCCAGATCCCTACCCACCCACAACCCCCACCCCTTATATACATGCTATTTCTTTTTCTTTCCAAATCATATTTATTCTTTTCCATCATTACATTCCCCACCACATTCCCTTTGAATATTTTCTATTTTACAAAATCTATCATACATTCTAGACCTCATTTACATCTACAGGTTCTCGTACAAGAGAAGATATGGTATTTACATATCTAGGATCTACTTATTTCACTTATTGGTGTGTCCTCAAGTTGTGTCCATTTGCACATAAGTAAATGAAACGTCATTCTTTATGGCAGAATAATACTCCACTTTCTAAAAAAACCCTCACATCTTCTTTATCCAGTCTCCAGTTGATGGGCTTCTAGATAGTTATCACATCTAGGTTGTTTATCACAAACTGAGCTGCTATGAACATGGGTGTACATAAGTCTTTACAATATTAATCTTTTAATTCCTTTGGGTATATTCCTAGCAGGGAAATAGCAGGGTCAAATGGGACCTCTAATTCTAGTTTTCTGAGGAATCTCCACACTGATTTCTACAATGGTTGTACAAGTCTACAATCCCATCAACAGTGGAGAAGGGTTAAAGGAACCCTTCTTAATTGTTGATGGCAGTGTAAACTAGTACCACCACTATAGAAATCAGTATGTAGATTTCTCAAAAAAATTAAAGGTAGAAATTCTATTCCCCTCTTATGTATCATCCTGAAATAAAGATACCATCTTACAGTAATATATGTATACCCATTTTTTTTTTGAGACAGGGTCTTGCTTTGTAGTTCAAAATGGCTCCAAGCTCACTGTGTAGCCCAGGCAAGCCTCGAACTCAACAATCCTCCTGCCTCTGCCTCCTGAGTGCTGGGATTACAGGCATGAGCTACCATGCCCAGTACTGTGGTATGTGGCACTAACTGCCGGTAGGCATGAGTCACCACATCTGGTATTGTTGTATGTGGTTACCATAGATTGAACTAAGGATCTTGCACTTACACTGGAACCACTGAGCTAAATCTCCGGCCTGAATACCTGTTTCTATATCTGCCTAATTCATAATACCTATGTCTTGGAAGTTGCCTACAAGTGCATCAAGAGGAATGGACAAAGAAAATGTATTTATATACAATGTTGTACTACTCTGCCACAAAGAAGAATAAATTTGGGTCATTCATAAGGCAAATGGATGTACCCTGAGACCACCATATTAAGTGAAATAAATCAGACACACAAATTTAAGTAATCATGTATTTTCTCTCATACTAAAGACATAAAATATAAATAAAGAGCAAAATAAAAGAGGCACTAGGAAATAATGAGATAGATCTTTCACATAGGCAGGGAAACAAGAGATGGAAGTAAGCAGGAGGAAGTGAAGGGAAATCAGATTTTTAAAAAGACCTTGTGACCTGGGCATGGTGTCACAGGCTTGCAATCCCAGCACTAGCTAAGCTTGGGCAGGGGGACTGCCCTGACTTTGAGGATAGCCTGGCCTACACAGTGATTTCAAGGCCAGCCTGAACTACACAGAGAGAGCCTGTCTCAAAAACAAACAAACCAACAAAAAAGAACTTTGTGTGTCACAATTGAACTCACTATATAGGATGGCCTCAAATTATTGGTGACCCTCTTTTCTCAGCATCAGGAATGCTGAGTATTGAGATCTTAGGTGTGCACCACCATACCTGGCATGTGTATACTGCAGTTTAACAAGTACCAAGTTCCTATGAGGAATGTGATCATTATGTAGTATAAACATGTGCATATATACATGTCCCAAAAATGGATGGAGGGGTGGGATAAAAGGGAAAGGGAAAAAATGAATTAAGTGGTTTCATGTACGCGTACCAATTCCCTCACAATAAATACAATCATTATGTGTTACAAACATGTATTAATAAAAAAGGATAAAATTAAGTCATTGGTTAAAAAAAACAGGTTCATCTTGAGACCATAATTCTAAATGAAAGAAATTAGACACGAAAACTTCAATATTGTACCATTTGTCTTAAACGAGAAACCCCCCAAATAAATAAATAAATAAATAAATAAATAAATAGCAAAATAAAAGAGAGATGATAGAAAACAGGAAGGAAGAGTTTGTGATGATGAGAAGGGGATCTAGGGGAAGAGGTAGCAGGGAGGGTAGAGGGAAAAGGAAGTAAAAATGTTCAAGATGCTGTATATATGTTCTAGTTTCCCAAGATTAATGTAATTAGTACCTTTTGCAAGCACATGCTAATAAAATGCTATGTAGGTGGTGCTGTGTCTTTTGCAATACATGTGCATTTTCTAAGTTTTGAAAATTATTCATGAAATAAACCAGATACATAAGCTTAAAGACCATCTGGTATCTCTCATTTGAGTGAGACAGAGTACAAAGAAAATAATAAGGATGAATGTAAGGGACAAGGACATCGATCTCTTGCAGGAGGGAAGTGGTCCAAGGGAAGAAGCACAAGAAGGGAGAAGGAGAGGAAGAGAAAAAAGTGGAATAAATTTATCTCATGTGCGAGAACCTAACAACCTCAATTAATGTAGACGTTATATATCACAGAATGTACATCACATTTTCACAGGATAGGTACTACAAGTTTCACCATTCTCTTGCCGTATTTTTTGTTCAGTTGTTTATTAAAAGGACCTCTCTAAAAAGCTAACATCTAGAACATATAAAGAACTAAAAAAAATCAGGTTCTCCAAATTTAAAGATCCAATAAAAAAAGTATATCTGAAATGATAGACATTTCTTACATGAAGAAGCATAAACAGCAAATAAATATATGAAAAAAATTATCAACATAATTGATCATTTGAGAAATGCAAATTAAAACACCAATGAGATTTCATCTCATTGATGAATGATGATATCATTGAATGATATCAATGTCAATGATCAGGAAATCAACCAATAACAAATGCTGGTGAGTCTGTGGGGTAAAAGCAACAATTCTCTATTGCTGGTAGTAATGTAAACTCATACAACCACTATGGAAATCAGTATGAAAATTCCTTAGAAGTATGAAACTAGAGGTTCCATTTGACCCAGGTATCTATATTCTGGGTATCTTACTGAAAGAGTTAAAATCACCAAAGCACAATGATGTACATACAGTCATATTTATAGAAGCACAAATTAAAATAGATAAATGTTGGAAACAGCACATTTACCCACCAAAAGATGAACGGATAAAGAAAATGTGGTATTTATACATAATGGATTACTACTGTGCCATAAAGCAGGGTACACTAGAGTCATTTGTAGGAAACTGGGTTCACCTCAAGACCAAAAGCTTCAGTGAAATAAATGGGACATACATGTTTAAATATTGCAATGTTTCTTTCATATAAGAAATCCGAAGGGTAAATAAAAAGCATAATGAAGGATAGATCTTGAAAAGTAGGAAGAACTTGGAATAGGAAGGAATGTATTAGAAGGGGTGGGTGAAGGAAGGACAGGAAAAAGAAGAAAGACAATGGAAGAAAAAAATAGAAGCAAAGTTTTTTTTTTTTTTTTTTTTTTTTTGCTTTTGAGACAGGATCCTGCTTTGTAGTTCAGGCTGGCCCTGAGCTCATGATGGTGCCCAGGCAAGCTGCTGCGAACTCAGCAATACTCCTGTCTCTGCCTCCCGAGTGCTGGGATGACAGGCGTGAGCCACCACGTCTGGCATTGTGGTATGCGGTGTTGTTGGTGGGCGTGTCTCAATGCCCAGCATTCTATGTGGTTACCGGGGATCGAACTCAGGACCTTGCGCTTGCGAGGCAGGCACTGGAACCACTGAGCTAACCATCCGGCCCAGAAGCAAAGTTTTTAAATGAAGGAGAAGAAGGGTTGAAGAGAAGGGAGGGCATGGGAAGAAAGTAGAATTAAGATATATTACGTATAGGTACAAGTTCTCTATGTTGAATGTCACCAGTATGTATGACAAATGTGTACCAGTATACAACAAATTTGAAAAAAAAATAAATGAAAAGTAGATAAGACCTGTCTAGTCCTTTAAGGCATTTGAGTTTGTAACTTCTGATTTAAACTCCACCTATGCTTCACACTATACTTTTAATTTCACTCCTTGCAAGTTTTCCTCTCTGGTTACTCTACCCTAAGACAAATCTTTATTCTTATTGACTGCAAATCTCTGACTACTCCCAGACTGCAACACTTACTAAAATTGTGTTATGGTGTTTTGTATACAACATGGCATATCCCCTTCCCTTATGGGCTGCTGTTGCTAGAACAGATAATGCTTCTCCTTTTGTTCCTCATTCACATAACTGGGAGATTTACTTTCATCATTAGATAGGAAAGAGGATGATCTGTTCTGGAAACAGATAAAGAGAGAAAAAAGAGTTGTAAAGTTGATAGGATGATAGCTTCTCAGGCTATCACATCTGTGTGGTAGTGCACATCTGTACTCCCAGTACTTAGTAGGCTGAGGCTGAGGAGGATCATCTTGAGTTCAAGGCCACCCTGGGATAGATACATAGTGAGTTCAAGCCCAGTGTGAATTTCATAGTGAGACTCTATTTTTTTTAAACAAAAGAATATATCTTCTTTAACCTTCCTCATGTATACTAGCTGTGGATTCACTACAGGTAGAGGAAGTACTTAGTGGCAGATGCTAATGGAACTATTCAGAAGTTTTGAGGCTATGAACCCAAAAGTTCTTGCAAGATCCTAGACAATAAAATATGACACATTACTGAGAAAAGAGATACTCTTTTCCTACCACTGCTTAGAATTTGCTACCTAGTCCTAACTCCTACCTATTCAATACACACACACAAACACACATGCAAAATGCACACACACACACACACACACACACACACACACACACCTCTGATACCAGCTGGGGTTGGTATCATAAAATGCGACACCTCTGACATAACTGGTGACTATTTTGTGATAAGCTACTGAGGCAGCAAGGAAAGTCCAAATGGGTTTGTATACTCATTATAGAAAAATGGATTTTAGTAAAAAAGGAATAAGTAGAAACAGATATCACATCACATGCTGGCATATTTTTCTGTGGGAATAAAGTAGAATTTTTAATACCTTAGGTGGTATTTTGCATAAAAGACTTGTAGTTCTTATCTATGGATGAGTGTGTACAATAGATGTTAGAGTAACTTCTTTGGAGAGAACTTTATGAATGCACAAACTCACTACCCTACCCTGTAGTTTAACATGGATTTGGACATACAGTAGACATGAAGTAAGTTTAGTTCTTCAGGGACATATTGTTAAGTTCTTGCTAGGATTTAACAAGTTTTCTTCTACCTCACTTATCAGGATGTTATCTTCCTAATGCAGAGTAATTTGATGACACTGGAGGAAAATTTGTCATTTCATCTGTCATGTTTTTTGATGCTAAGCTAGAGAAGTAAAGACAGTTGTATTTCAAGATGTAGTATAATATCTCATCCTTTCTTTAGAACATTTCAGCATGACTTAATCTCTTGGGGACCTGTATGAGGTGGGGCAAAGAGAATTTCAAGTAAAGCTGAAAAGAATACTTTTTATGGAAAAAAGTACAAAGATCATGTTTAATAGTCTAGTACTGGCTATGCCCCAGCACTATAGCTTACTGTAATCTCACTTGGTTTTGAGAAAAATAATATAACATTTATACTATCTTCTTTACCCAATTTCCATAAGCTCATTAATTCATCATTGTAGGGAAAATAACCAAGAATCTCAAAGCACACAAACAATTAGTTTAAGACTTGAAGAAATTATAAACCAAGAAGGCTGCTTGGAATAACAATAACAAAATAGTAGTAAGCTACCATTTACTGAGCACTCCCTATTCCAAGGATTCTTTTAAACCTTCCTCTGATCCTTGCCACAACCCTGTGAGTAATAGTTATAATTTTCTCCCATTTCACAAATGAGGAAGCCATGGCATAGAAAAATTAACTTGCACAAAGTTACACATTGCAAAGCTAGGATTCAGTCCAGTTGGTGTGGCTCCAGTATTCAGATTTCTTAATTAATCGTACAAAATAAAAGCTTATCTGATTCCAACAACCTACTCCCCGCTCTTTCTTCTCATACCATATGCTCAGAGCTTAGGTTGGAAAATGCTAAAGAATAGTACAGAGAAAAATTTTGAGTTATAAAAGTTTCAAGTGATCATTTACTCTGATTGCCAGAATACCATGGTTACCATGTTGCTATGATTAAATGCCTTTATTTTTATACTTCATCCATCAGGAGCACAGTCATTTCCTTAAAGTGACTATATCTAGCAAAGTTGTTAGTAATGATCAATAGGTACTAATTCTGATTTTGTTAAAATATTGGGTAATAATTTGTTAATTTTGTTAAGTACATTGATAGTATTGCAGATTATCTATTTATCTATCTGTCTGTCTGTCTTTATCTTAGAATAACCAGTAAAATATGGATGAAATGATATCAAGTTGATTTTATTGGTATGCTTATATACACATCATAATCACAATCAACACTGATAATTTGTACCAGTACATGACACAATATAATTCTCACTTTTTCCCTATTCCCCTACAAACGCTACAACCCCCGTCCCTGTATATATAAGCTTTTTTTCCCCTTTTTTAAAACCATCAAATATCTTTTCTCTGGTATGAGAAATTGAAGATATAAATGAGTTCTAAAATGTAGGATAGATATTGTGAAATAGGAAATATTCAAAGGGGAAAAGAGGGTAGGGGTAAGTAAAGAAGGGAAAGAAAACATTTGATGATGTATAATTTTATCCCTTGTCTTTCTTTTGCTACAAAGTGTTTAAAGTGGAAAAGCACAGTATACTTAGGAAGAGGGGGTAGATGTATTTTTTTCCTATTGCTCTAAGTATAGTTAAAAAATCTTAGAATAAACATAAGACTCTAAAAAGTAAGGAAAAGGAAGGTATCCTGGAAGGGAATTCGAGGCCTGGGATACAACAAAGTGATAGTTCCTTGGGTTTCTCTTTTGCCTTATATATTCCAGACTTTGGGCTGATGAAATCACCAATACAGAAAACCCATTAAATAGGAAAAAAGTCCCAAATACTCCTTGTGCTACCAGGTCAGACAAAGAAAGGAGTACATTAGAAAGAAAGTTTTTATAAAATTATTCCAGCCAAACTATCACACACAAAAAAACCTAAACAGTAGGCCTATACTCGTGTACACTAGCAAGGGATGAATAGGGCGTCTAGATGTCACTCCTGTGAAGTTGCAAGGAGGGCTTACCGCACTCTGGGTGGGATCAAATCAGAGAAGGAATAACCATCTGGAACTCCTGCTGCCATTGATTGGTAATAAGGGACACTAATGTGGGTCCAGAGAAGACAGTAGGGGAGTCAAAACTTCCATGTTCACCCAGAAGTAATGATGGGGCCATCTCCCTCTGCATGTCAACAAAGGCCAAATGGGGAGCACAGACTTCAACGTTCAACTGACACAAATGAGCCATTGTCCCCTGCTTTCCTTAGTGGAACAGTGTTAGTGAAACACATAAAATAAAATGTTTAAGATATTTAATCTCCATTCCATAATGTGAAAATATCTAATATTTAAGTTTTAAAAACCAGACACTATAAATACTCAACAAATGATGCAGGGAAAATTATATAACCACAGGAAAAGAATGACCTTCAGCCCTTAACTTAAAACACATATGAAAATTAATTCAAGATTCCACTTTCAAGAATTTTGGAAATATGCCCAGAAGAGTGATTGCTGGATCATATGGTCATTCTATCTTTAGTTTTTATAGGAATCTACACCATTTTTCATAGCAACTGTACTATTTTATATTCCCACCAACAGTGCACCTTTATTAAAATATCACCACCTCCTCATCAACACTTTTTATTTTCAGGTGCTGTAAGAGCAGTCATCTTATTAGGTGTGGTTTCTCTTTCCTAATAGTTATATTGTTAATTTTTTGGTGGCTATTCGACATTTGTAAAAGCCACACATATCAATAGAAATAATCAGAAGAGAGGAATGGTATCCTACAGTGAAAGAAAATATTAGCGAGCACTGTATAGTCATCCACTGGTATCCACAGGGGATTGCTTGCAGGACCATCTTTCCCCAACCCCATGAGTATCAAAACCACAAATGCTAAACTATTTCATATAAAATTGGTATTGGCTTATAACCTAAAGATATCCTCTCCTACTACTTAAATTGCCAATAGACTATTTAAATAATATCCAATACAATGTAAATGCTATGTAATTGTTATACCTTATTAAGGAATGATGACATAAAAATATCTAAATGTGTTCAGTACAGACATAATTTTTATTTATTTTTATTTTCAATTCCTCAGTTGATTTGGTAGATGCAGAACCTATAGCGACAGAGGGATGACTGTATCTGATTGGGGTTAATAGAGACAAAGGGCTCAAATAACTCAATAAGAGTGAAAACAAATAACCATATTTTTAAATGGGAAAAAGCTTGAATAGGTATTTCTCCAAAGAAGATATATAAATGGCCAACAAACATGTCTGCAATTATGTCCACTGTTGGTAAGAATGTAAATTGGTACATTTGCTGTGGAAAATGCCATGGTGGAGATTCCTCAAAAAATTAAAAACAGAATTAATGATGTCTAGCAATCCTACTTCTGGGTATACACATAAGACCAAAGCAAGACCCTCAAAAACATATTTTCACATACAGGTTCAGTATAACATTATTCATAGGACTGAAGCAGTGAAAATGTTCCAAATGTACATCAGTGAAAGAATGGATAAGCAACAAGTGGTTCACTATGAAATAAAATGATATGCAGACTTAGAAAAACTTTTAAATAGCTTCAAGCAGAGCTCCGGGTGATGAAGAAGGAGAATGAAAGTTTGCGAAGTAGAACGAATCAAGCAGAGAACCGAATTTCAGACCTAGAGGACAGGACAATGGCTAATGAATGGGGAAGACATACTCTATGGAAATTGGCAAGGGACCATGAGAAATCAATCCAACAGCTTCTAGATGATTCAAAGAAGAATAACATAAGACTGATTGGAGTCACTGAGGACACAGGAGACATTGCAAAAGGCATTAAAAATGTTGTCAGAGACAATGGCAGAGAACTTCACAGGAAAAGAATTGGACATATGATAAATGAGGCATATAAGACTCCAAAAGCCCATGACATAAAAATATCTACACCTATGGGCCGGAGATTTAGCTCAGTGGTTCCAGCGACTGCTTTGCAAATGTAAGGCCCTGAGTTCGATCCTAGTAACCAAATACAGTGCTGGGCATGGTGACTCACACCCACCAGCCATTAATACCACATACCACAGTGCCAGGCGTGGTGGCTCACACCTGTCATGCCAGCACTTGGGAGGCAGAGACAGGAGGATTGCTGAGTTCCAGGCTTGCCTGGGCTACATAGTGAGCTCAGGGCCAGCCTGAACTACAAAGCAAGATGCTGTCTCAAAAAACAAACAAACAAATAAACAAATATCTATACCTAGAGATATAATTATAAAGGTTCCAGATACACAACAAAAGAATGAAATACTGGAAGGAGTTAAAGAAAGGAAGGACATCAACTACAAATGGAAGCCCACTAGGATCACAGCAGACTTTTCAACACAAACACTCAGTGCAAGGAGAGCCTGGAGGGAAATGTTTCAAGCATTACAGGAAAACAAACTTCAGCCAAGACCGATGTATCCTGCAAAACTATCTCTCAGAATAGATGGGGAAATAAGATACTTCCATGACAGAGCGGACTGGGGAACGAGCGGCGGGCGGACTGGACCCAGCAGCTCCGGGCCCGCCGTGCCATGTTTCCAGCGGACTGAGGGACCAGCCGCGGGGGGAAAGGACCCAGCGGATGTGGCCCCGCCGCACCATGTTTCCAGCAGACTGAGGAACGAGCGACGGGGGGACCGGACCCAGCAGCTCCAGGCCCCCTGTGCCGTGTTTCCAGTGACTGAGGAACCAGCAGCAGGTGGATCGGACCCAGCAGCTCTGGGCCCCGCCGTGCTGTGTTTCCAGTGGACTGAGGGAACAGCCGCGGGCGGACCGGACCCAGCGGATGCGGCACCGCCATGCCTTGCTTCCGGTGGACTAAGGGAGCAGCACGCGGACCCGGCTGCAGGGTGCAGTCCATTTCCAGTGGACTGAAGGCCGCCCACCAGCCCACTGTATCCCGGAGCTGTGCAGTGAGGAGTCAGACATAGAGGTAACTCATAAGCTCAAAGTATCCAGTATAGAATCTAACAAACCTTTTTATCTTATTTACTGTGTTTAATACTGATATTGGCATTTA
>PVIC010044687.1:0-14931 GCA_004025085.1 Thryonomys swinderianus
CTTTACTTGTTTTTTTGTTTGTTTGTTTTATTTTGTTTTTGTGGTACTGGGGATAAAGCTCGGGCCCTTGTGCTTTCCAGATAAGTGCAGTGCCACTTGAACTAAATCCCTGGCCCCAGGAATCTTTAGTTTGTAAAATACTCTCTTAAAAAGGAAAAAGCTGGGGTATTCTAAAGGTTAATAATTTAGGCATATCTACTTAATGTTCAGTTTGTCTCAATACTAACCCACTTGGTGGCTGTTTGTATAAATTTAAAAATAATAAATATTTTCCCTAAAAGTATGAAAGTGAAAAATGTAGGTACTTTTTGGTACATTTAAAAATTTAAAATTGCTACTTTATAGAACATACAACATCAGTCATTAATGGTTTCCAGGTAGTCACCTGTTACTCTCAAAATGCACACAGAAGCTAGTATTTTCTAAAGAAAGTTTTGACAACTTTTTCAAACATTGCACTGAAACTTTAGAAGATAGGAAAGGGTTCTAGAAAGTAGACCGAGGTTCTTGGAGATTTCCTTTAGATTTGTGGCCTTGGGAAGACAGAGCTCTCCTGTCCCCACTGTGGCCTGTGGGAAAGAGAAAGCTTCAGCAAGGCCACCGTCACCCAGGTGTAGACATTCCCTGTGGTGGTTGTACGTCTTTGAGAAACTCAGGGCCTCTCCGGAGCTCGTGTGATGAGGAACCAGGGACCTGTCCCCAGAGTTGTAGTGGTGTAAATGCCAGGGGCGCGTGCGCACACCCTGAGGTCCCCTGGGCTTGGCAGTGACCTTACCTGCCCTCCCTCCTGCATCCCATAAGAACGACCCCATCACACTCCCACCGGTGGTTGTCGAGCACCCTCCTGTCTCTGCCTCCTGGTTTGACTTAGGGTTCGCAAGGCCACTGCAGCAGCTGAGTGGGGAGAGAAAACCAAGAAGCATGAAAGCCGGAACCACTGCTGCGGGATGAGCAGGGCTGTTCCAGGCTACAGGGACACGGGGTGGGGAGCAGGGCCGAAGTTTGCATCTGCCTCCAGGGGGCCTTTGGGGGATCTGGAGACTTTTTAATGCAAAAGCCAGGTGTGGAGTTCAGGGAAGAGTCTGAGTTGGGGAAATAAAGGTGGAGGCCATCGATCGATCCAGAGCACCGAGTTGTGAGCTGGCAGTGAGTGCCTGGACGGACGGGAAGGGACCAGGGACTGAGAACTGGCCAGCAGTTGTAGTGGGGGCTGCTGGTGCTTGGACGGGCAGTTTTCTTGAAATTATGGGGAGAAAATCCAATGAAAGTCCGTTGAAGAAAGAATGAGCTGGTGACCAGAGGTACAGGTACAGATAACCCTCTGATGGAATTCTGTTATGCACAGAAAAAGTACAGTGATAACTAGTGGGGGTTTAGAGTTGTCGAAGGAAGTGGCCGCTGTGCTGGCACAGGAGAGAAAAGCTCCATGTTTGGAGCTGACGGAGCGTTCTGTGGAGACCACAGTGTCGGGGGTCGGCTTAGGGAGCGAGGATCACAGGGTCTCGTCTTTGAGCAGGGAGAGGGTGCAGCTGGGTGGGCGTGGCTTCTGCCAGAAGTACCAAATGGAAGTGGAAGATGGGTGCTGGCTGGGCGTGTTGCAGGGTCAGTGGCACTTCACAGTGAGACGTAGGCATAGGGAACAAATGTTGAAAGTGTATGAAGAGAAAGAAATGTGATTAAGGGTTCACATTTTGGCTAAATAGGTACAGAAAATGTATGCATCATGCTGATTTGGCAAACTTCAAAACTGAAATTAAGGAGAATTGGTAGTGACTTGAACCTGCCATTTGCTGGTCTTGCGAAGTGTAATGTTTGGGAAGAACTGAGGTCGTGTGTCTGGCTCTGAGTGATTTCACAGGAGTGTAAATTCATTTTCTAAGACATGCCTCGGTCACTTTGAGCTGCTGTTTGCATGATTTTTTTTTTCCAACTTCCATTACCTTGCACAACTCTTTACAGTTTCACTCTGACTTTCCACTCACATTACACCAGTCATGCCATGGCTTATTGCGTGAGGTAGGCAAAGCTGGTGTTGCTGATGCTATACAAAGAAGAAAGTTACCCCCAAGATTGGCTTCCCTATACCGTATGAGTGGTCAGTGCACATTTTAAATCTACATTGTATCTTCGAAGGAAATAAAATGCATTAGTGGATATTATGGGGAAGGTTGGAATGTGTCAGTGGCCAGGTAGACCAGAATGGCATCAGAGCTGTCACTGCTTCGTAGAAAGCCAGCTTTAGGAAGGGGGGTGGGAGAGAAGCTGGAGCTCGGTGCCTGCCCCGTCTTCACCACGCCGCGCCTGGCCAGGGGTCCCACAGGGCTCAGCTAGCCCAGCGGTAAGATGAGGAGGTCTTGTAGTCCCCTTAATTCCCCTGCCCTTTAGCGAGCTATGAATCTTTAGTAGGAAAATTGATTTCAGTTTGCTTTAAATTTTTTTTTAATTTCACATTTGATCATTTCTGTCATAGGTTTATTTCCCTCATAATTTTATTTTAAACTAGAATAAAAAGGTATATAGACCTCATTGTGCTGAATTAATAAACTGTGGTTATAATTTGTAAAACTACACAGTCTAACAGTTTTAAAAAATAATTAATTTGGAAATCAAAATCTTATTTGAGTATGATTTCAAAATGCTACTGTTGTCCCAGTGGAATGGGTCACTTATTTGTCCACAAATATAAATATATATTTTTTTCTTCAAATGATGCTATTATATGTAATATGAAAGAAGGCATTTCAGTTGTATTTTCCTCAAGAGAACTCTTAGATATTGATCAGTGGAATAAAGTTATCGAGCAGCTGGGAACACCATCAGCAGAATTCATGAAGAAACTTCAACCAACTGTGAGAAATTATGTAGAAAACCGACCAAAATATCCTGGAATCAAATTTGAAGAACTCTTTCCAGACTGGATATTCCCATCAGAATCTGAACGAGACAAAATAAAAAGTAAGATATCTTTTTATTCTAATACTTGTTTTTGTAATCCGGTGACATTTCCTTTTTCATGTATATATTCTAAAATTTATACACATTATAACATAGCTGAAGCCCTGAACGTGAGATACAGGCAAGAAGGCCACTGCTTGAGGAGAAAGCAAAAGATCTTGCTCTCCATACAGCAAGTTCAGCCGAAGGCTTTGCCCAGAACTGAAAGGAATACCAGCCCTGAAGACTGGTACTACAGTGGCAGAGTTAGAGGTTTAGGAAACTTCAGGTCTAAAGAAAAGTTGAATAGGGCCGGAGGGTTAGCTCAGTGATTCCGGCGCCTGCCTCGCAAGCGTAAGGACCTGAGTTCGATCCCTGGTTACCACATATAATGCTGGCGTGGTGGCTCACGCCTGTAATCCCAACACTCGGGAGGCAGAGACGGGAGGATTGCTGAGTTCGCGGCGGCTTGCCTGGGTACCATAGTGAGCTCAGGGCCAGCCTGAACTACAAAGCAAGACCCTGTCTCCAAAAAGAAAAAAAAAAAAAACAGAAAAGTTGAATAAAGATTCTAAGTTCAGGGACTATATGATAGTAGTTCAGTAATAATAAAAGGTCGGGCCGGAGGATTAGCTCAGTGGTTCTGGCGCCTGCCTCACAAGCGCAAGGTCCTGAGTTCGATCCCCGGAAACCACATACAATGCTGGGCATGGAGACTCACGCCCACCAGCAATCAATACCACATACCGCAGTGCCGGGCATGGTGGCTCACGCCTATAATCCCAGCACTCGGGAGGCAGAGACAGAAGGATTGCTGAGTTCAAAGCTTGCCTAGGCTACATAGTGAGCTCAGCCAGCCCGAACTACAAAGTGAGACACTGCCTCAAAAAAAAAAAAAAGAAAGAAAGAAAAGATCCTCTCCGCCTCCTCTGGTACCCTTTACTAACATCTGATTGACTGATGAAAGAGCAGATTTATTTCCCACCACAAGGTAAGCTGTGCCTTCCTCAGAAAAACCCTAGTCTTTCCTTTGCTGTGGAGTTCATTGCCAGAACCCAGTGATGCCTCATCTTTAACTAAGTTACTAAATTGTTGGAGCTTTTTCCTAACAATTAATCTCTAGATTTAAAAAAAAAGTGTATGCTGTCTACACGGTACACAGGTAGGCAAGAGAGACATCCGTACGGTGTGTTATACTGTGGAGGAGTGAGGAGCGTGCTTTAGAAAGTCTGTTTTGATTTGATTTTCATGTGACATGACAGAGTACTACCCTACACTTCATGCCCACCCTTGGCAGCACCACCCTGAGCTCAGTACCAGGCCACTTTGCTGCCCTGGCCTCTGAGCCACGGCCCTGCCTGGACACTGGTGTGGGGCAGCCTGGTGCCTCTGTCACACACCAGGCCTGTGGTTCCTCATTTCCTTCTAATATTCAGGGCATGAAGCCACAGTTGAAGCTTGGTTTGGTTTTTTTTTGTTGTTTTTTTTGGCTTTTTGAGACAGGGTCTCGCTTTGTAGTTCAGACTGGCCCTGAGCTCACTATGGTGCCCAGGCAAGCCGCCGCGAACTCAGCAATCCTCCTGTCCCTGCCTCCCAAGTGCTGGGATGACAGGCGTGAGCCACCACGTCTGGCATTGTGTTATGCGGTGTTGATTGTTGGTGGGCGTGTCTCCACGCCCAGCATTATATGTGGTTACCGGGGATCGAACTCAGGACCTTGCGCTTGCGAGGCAGGCGCCGGAACCACTGAGCTAACCCTCCGGCCCAGCTTGGTTTGTTTTAACAGTGGCCATTCAACTTTTTCTTAAAAGTTGTCAGACTCTCAAGATGGAAACTATCAAGTATTTCTCCAGCTTAATTTATCTTTGTTCTATTTGTGTTATCACATTTTTAGTTTTTTAATATTTATGTATTTATTTATTTAGGTATGGGGGATCAAACTCAGGACCTTGGTGCTTGCCTAGGCAGTTGTGGTGCCGCTGAACTAATCCTCAATCCTATCACACTTAGCTCTTTATTTTGTAGTTTTCTTTGTTTCAGATCAACATCATCAGTATGTTAATCTAGTATTTGTTTTCACCTAGCAAGTCAAGCCAGAGATCTCTTATCCAAAATGTTAGTGGTTGATCCCGACAACCGGATCTCTGTGGACGAAGCCTTGCGGCACCCCTATATTACTGTGTGGTATGACCCTGCTGAAGCAGAAGCGGTGAGTGCTGTTTTGGAAGAGCTTTACTTGTACAGACAGTGGCACTTTGCTTGCTCTTCTGTCAACCTTAGTGGCTACATGAGGGTAGCAGTTGTAGGTGCTAGGGCTGCCAAGGCCGAGGGCTGAGTCCTGAGGCCATACCCCTCGGGGGCAGTAGCGCACAGGGCCTCAGGAGTGAGCACGCTAATGCTATATGGATAGGGCTCCCTTCAGTTGTACGGATGCTGATGCATGATAATTCGCTGAGCATTTACTCTGCCTGGCCCTGAGCCATAAGGCTTCGGTTATATCCTCTTAGGTGGCTCCCCAGCCCCAGCCACCAGCCACAGAGTTGTTTGTCCTTCTTCGAGGGACCCAGGCCTCCCCATTCCCTTGCTGTGTTGGGGCATATATGAATACCACTAGCTGAGAGTGAAACTGTAGCATTGTGCTTGCAATGCCATGGCTAAAACACATGATACGTCTTGGCTACAGATTTAACCATTGTTTTGTATCTAAAGAATGATATTTTGAGCAGCCTTTCAGAACAGTCCGTTTATAAACTGGGGGTTGCGCTTGGAAGTTGTAAAATGAAGAAACGGAAACATGAAATGTGTTATTGTTAAAAAAAAAAAAAAAGTCTGCACCTGACACAGCTGTCACACAGTGCCTAATCCAGGGATCTCGGGGACCAGCTTGTGATTATTAATTTTATAATTATAATAGACAGATGCTGTAGTGTCTTGATTAGTCAGAGGATTTTTACTAAAAGCTCTCCTTTTTTGGGTTAATTTTTCCTTATTTTGAATCTGAAGCTGGTACTATGTCACACTTACGGTAAAAATCTTTAATAAACCAACTTTTAAGAAAACAATCTAATGCACTAAATGAAAATCAAAGTGGATTAGAGACCTAAATATTAAAACAGAAATACTAAACCTGCTGCAAAACAGGTTAGGGAGAACTCTTGGAGACACTGGCTTAGGGAAAGACTTGAACAAAACCTCTATAGCATAAGAACTAGCAGAAGGAATCAACAACTAGGATCTCATCCTATTAATAAAAAGCTTCTGCACAGCAAGAGAAACTACCAGTAGAGTGAAAAAACAACCAACAATATGGGGGAAAAAATTTACCAGCAGTTTCTCAGACAAAGGGCCACTATCTAGAGTATGTAAAGAGCTTAAAAAAATCAGGCCCCTCCCAATTTAAAGACCTAGTTCAAAAATGGACATTTGAGGGCCGGAGGGTTAGCTCAGTGGTTCTGGTGCCTGCCTCGCAAGCGCAAGGACCTGAGTTCGATCCCCGGTTACCACATATAATGCTGGGCGTGGTGGCTCACGCCTGTAATCCCAGCACTCGGGAGGCAGAGACAGGAGGATTGCTGAGTTCGCGGCGGCTTGCCTGGGCGCCATGGTGAGCTCAGGGCCAGCCTGAACTACAAAGCGAGACCCTGTCTCCAAAAAAAAACAAAAAAAAAATGGACATTTGAAATGAGCAAACACTTTTCAAAGGAAGAAGTAAAAGCAGCTAAGAAGCATATGAAGAAATGCTCAGCATCTCTGGTCATTTGAAGATGCAAATGAAAACAACACTGAGATTGCATCTCACTCCACAAAGAATGGCTGCTATCTTGCGATTAACCAGCAACAAATACTGGTGAGGCTGAGGGGAGAAAGGAACCCTTCTCCACTGTTGGTGGGGATGTAGCCTGGTGCAGCCACTATGGAGATTCCTCCAAAAACTAGGATTAGAAGTCCCATTTGACTCTGCTAGGTATATACACAAAAGAATTAAAAGATTCATACTGCAGCGACATATGTGCACCCGTGTTTATAGCAGCTCAGTTTGTGATAGCTAAATCTTGAAAACAACCCCAATGACCGTCAACGGGAGACTGGATAAAGAAGATGTGGGTTTTGGGGGTTTTTTTTGTTTGTTTGTTTGGTTTTTGGTGGTACCAGGGATCGAACTTGTGTTTGCAAGGTAGGCATGGTACCACTTGAGCTAAATCCCCGACCCCGGGTTTATTCTTAGTATATGTGCTGCCGAAGCGAGCACACCAGGTTTATTCTTTTATAATAAAGTGGAGCATTACTCTGTTGGCAAGAATGATAAATTTGAGTCCTTTATACTCAAATGGACATACCTTGAGGACATACTCATAAGTGAAATAAATACGTCACAGATGTATAAATACCATATCTTTTCTCTGGTATGAGAAACTGAAAGTGTAAATGAGTTCTAAAATGTATGATAGATATTGGGAAATAGAAAATATTCAAAGGAAAAAGCGGTATAGGGGTAAGTAAAGAAAGGAAAGAAAAAATTTGATCATTAAAAAAAGGAAACAAAGCTTAGGTATATAGCGGGTGGGGGGGGTTGTAGCAAATGGGAAAAAATGAAGTTGTGTCATATACTGGTACAAATTCTCCATGTCTAGTGCGATCATGATGTGTATGTAAAAAGTACTGATAAAATCAGTTTAAAAAACTGTATCTATTAGTACTATACATGTTTGCTAAGTAGTTACCTTTACTTCATGCTTCATTATTCTTTGAAATATTGACTTCACATATCATTTAATATTTAGCCACCACCTCAGATTTATGATGCCCAGTTGGAAGAAAGAGAACACGCAATTGAAGAGTGGAAAGGTAAAGGCAGCTTGATTTGATCCTTCTTTAGGACATTTATAATCTTGCAAAGCAGAGGTTCTTCATTCTTTTTTTTTTTTTTTTTTTGTGACAGGGTCTCGCTTTGTAGTTCAGGCTGGCTCTGAGCTCACTATGTAGCCCAGGCAAGCCGCCGCGAACTCAGCAATCCACCTGCCTCTGCCTCCCAAGTGCTGGGGTTCTTCATTCTTTTAATACCAACCCTTCCAAAACGGGCAGCAGACCCTGCTATGTGCCCTTCCCCTCTCTCACCCCGTCTCGCAGAGAAAGAACTGGAGATGCTAGTGTTAGAAATGACCATGTCTGAATGCAGGCTCTTTGCTTCAGGGTGAACTATAAGGGCTTTTCACATGATTTTGCACTATCAAATATTGGTAGCGAATTAGTTGTTCCTGTCAGTCAACATTGAGGGAAACTAAAGTTGAAGGCGAGTTAAGAGTTAGATGTATGGGTTCATTTCTGTCTGGTCTCTAAGAACTTATAATATCCTATATGTGGGTGCTGGTTCCGTTTGGAGAACCACAAATAATCACAGTAAGAAACACATTTGAAAGGCTTTGAGATACCTAGTTCCTGAAAATGTTTCAGAGAGCCACTGTGTTTCTCTGTTTTTGTTTCTGTATGAATGTGTGTGTGCGTGTGTGTGTGTGTGTGTGTGTGTGTGTGTGTGTGTAAAAACTATGAGGTTTTACATTTATTTCACATTTTTGGATGCCTTAATAGTGTCATTGAAAGACACAGTGGCATAGCTCTTGCCTAGGATGTATGAGATCCCACTGTTAAAAGGGACCAGAGATTTAGCTCAGTGGTTCTGGTGCCTGCCTTAGCAAGCACAGGGTCCCTGGTTCAATCCCTGCTAACCACATACAACAATATAGGATGTGTGAGCCACGCCCACCAGCAATCAGTACCACATACCACAGTGCCGGGCGTGGTGGCTCACGCCTGTCATCCCAGCACTCAGGAGGCAGAGACAGGAGGATTACTGAGTTCGAGGTTTGTCTGAGCTACGAAGGAAGGAAGGAAGGGAAGAAAAGATATAATGGATCAAAATACAGGTGTTTTGGTTCTGGAAGACTACACTTTTTTTTTTGTCTATCACAATTTAAAATAACACATCATAGTACCCTTGGAATAGTTCCAATTATTTTGGAGGCAGAGCTTAAAAATGCAGCTGACAATATATTTTTACTTACCTCTCTGTTTGAAGAGCTAATTTATAAAGAAGTAATGGATTGGGAAGAAAGAAGCAAGAATGGTGTTGTAAAAGATCAACCTTCAGGTTAGTGATTGCTTTAATCATATGATTATTATTAGTAGTATTAGTATTTCTTTACTGCTTCAGCTTGTATAAGTGGCAGCAATATGCCCAGTACCTCTATGGCCACCAGTGGATTGAAAAGCTGTCCATGTGAAGTGGCCGGTCCTCTTTGGCTTGTGCTGGGGGTTTGGTGGTGGCAGCAGGTAACATTTTACTGATGCTCTAGGAGTTGAACTAGCTACGTTTACACACCTTTCACTCTAGAACAACTGCTGTCAGCTCTGTTTGTAGAAGTTGAACTTAAAGCGTTTTCTTTACTCCTGACCCTCTTTATACTGGTCCCATCCAATTTTCTTTTATTTTTTAAAGAACATTAAAACAAATCCAGGTAAAAAGAACTTTCGTCTTCTGTTGAGAAGATTATTATAATTCTCCCATTTTTAAACTGGACCTACCCGGTGGTTGAAGCCCATGACTAGACAGTCGTGTGATTCTGAGAGACAGTACTCTAGGATTAGCAGTATTAACCTCTATCTGTAGGCTACTAAAGGAAACTCTCTTCAGTTGTATTTATTTTCTCGCTTCTACTTGAAATCATATATACATAAAGACACAGAACTTACTTCTTAAGTCTTTATTTTGTATTCAACAGGAATGTGTCAAGCAGCTTGAGATCATATAACTTAAGCAAGAATTGAAGTGCTTTTTTTAAACCAAGTACAAATTTAAAACACTAAACACTAATCTGTGAAAGTCTGAAAGTTTTATTTCTGCTCAAACCAAACTAAAACATGGATGATAGGAAATGAGTTAACTTTATTTATCCTCAAAGATTAAACTGTCGATTTTTTGGGCTCATAAAACAAAAATTAAATGTATAAGATGGCACTGAATTTTTCTTTTTTTGGTGTAGAGTCCTTATTTCAAAAAGTCACAAAGTATTATTTTGTGTCACAAAGTATTATTTTGACTGTTGATGCTTCTTCCCCTAAATGTAGCACTTATATTATAGTTGGCTATATATGAATGCCAATTAAGCTCTAGAGTCTTGTGATGCTGTTCACATAAATTCAACATGGCCATCTTAAGGCCTGTGTGAAAGCAGCAGGTATTTGTAAAGGTCATTCTCACGACTGTGCGTGGCCACGGGGCGGAGGGGCGTGTCGTGGGGACAGACCTCCACGGTTCCTGTGCTCGACCCGACGCGGCACGCGGGAGCGTTGCAGACACACGGGTGACGGCACTCGTGCTTGCCCCCGTGGGACAAGGAGTCTGGAGTCTGCAGGCGACAGGACGAAGAAGTGGCGCGGGACTCGTCACCTGCGTTTGCAGTCGTGTCGTGCCTCAGATTTTATTCTGTTTGGTTTTCTTAGCACAGATGCAGCAGTAAGTAGCAACGCCACTCCTTCCCAGTCGTCCTCACTCAACGACATTTCCTCCATGTCCACGGAGCAGACGCTGGCCTCGGACACAGACAGCAGTCTCGACGCCTCCACAGGAGCCCTGGGAGGTTGTCGATGAGGAGGTGGAAAGAGCAAACTTGTTGTCAGCAAAGGAACTCTCGCTTCCATTATCCTGAAATGTGTGGAGTTGATGGAACCAAATAGAAAAACCCGGTGTTCTGCATGTAAGAAACGCGATGCCTTGCCCCCACTCGGTTCCAGTAGGATGCCTGCTTAGGTTATGAAATAAAGCAGATTATGTCTGAAGAAAAAAAGCGCAAGCCACACCTTAGAGATTTTGTTCAAGATCATTTCAGGTGAGCAATTAGAATAGAGGAAGTTCTTGCAAGTTCTGTGGTAACAGTGGTGACAGTTTCTCATTATCTGTAACTGTTGGGCTTTGCATGCATGTGACCACAAATGCTCGCTTGGACTTGCCCACGTAGCACTTTGGAAGTCAGTGTTTATATGCCAAATGATCTTCCAGGTAGTGTTGCTTCTAGAATGATCTCCTTATGCTCTTAATTAATTTGTTGTCTGTCAAGAGAAAATAGATTTCTGTGTATTAATTGGCCACCATTATATTATCATATCTTACCCTCTCTGATGGTATCATTTATTCTATCTTTTGTATTTCAGAAGGAATATAATTAAATCTATTTAATAAATAAAAATACAGCTTTTCTTAAATTTGTGATGTTTTAAACCGAGAGTTATCACTGCTAAAACCAAGCCATGTATGTGGGCACTGTTTTCTCTTAATAGTCTAGGGTAACCATACATCAGCTTTATGGCATAATCGCATTTTTAGTTTTGTTCTGTGCTGCTTGAGACCTGTACACCTCTGAATTCCTGTTTATCTTACCTCTTTTTTCTTGGTCTTGTGGACTCCTGATTAATTTAAAATGCTACTTAGAACTTTGCCTTCTTTATCACACACACAACACACCATCTTAGTAATATGCTGGCAAGTAGATTTCGGCATCTTTTGCCTGCTCTTGGAATAGAGCTTTATAAATGGTCTCTCGAGACCATAGCAGGTGTTTCCTCTGCCAGAGCCCAGCATACCCTTTATCCCTCCCGTCATTCAAGGTGAAATACAAGGTTATTTCACAGTTTTCCTTTGCCCAACATCACATTCTGGCCCAGTTTTCCTTCTTCACTGAAAGCCGGGTCAGTCCCCCTTCATCTGACTTATGAAGCCAGGCTGACTCAGAATGCCTCTTTGCTGCTGTCATTTTCCATTTTAAAGAGGCATTTACTTTTCTGAAGGAAAAGCCAGGAATATTCGGGGAAACCTCTTCAGAGGAATACAGGGGAAGTACCCTAGACAGTAGTGACTCACTGCTAAATCTGTTCTAATTTAAAACTGCTCACCTGAAATTGATACTTTCAGACTTCCTGATATGTAAATTATTAAAAATTCCTTAAGTTATTGAGTACTCTGTATTACTGCAGAAGTGGAGTTCTGATTGTCACATATGTCTATCTGTACTCAGGGTGTTTTTCCCTTGAGATTACTTTGTTACCACCTCATATCTTGTGTTGAATAATTTTGGAAGCTTTTTGGTCAACATTGTAGAGAATGTGTCTTAAAGAGGAGCTTTGACAAGAAAGTTTATTAATAGTGAGCATGTGATCTGAAGCCTGTGATTCCCTCTGCACCAGCGGTATCTTAATGGTTGGTCTTGCCACTGGAAACTGGAGCCCTGGATGGACAAAATTAATCTTGAAATAAACAGTGGTTTTATATTGTGTCATTTAGACACTTTCAAAATGGAAATGCTAACTTAATGGAAGCAAAAGAAATGGCTGTTGCATAGTTTTGGATACTTAACTGTAGAGGCCTGCTGTGAAAGTTAAGAACGTTATCTATACGTATATAAACATTCTCTCGAATACATGTTCTTTTAAGAGACTTCACTAAATCCGTCTTTCAAAAGAGAAAGCAAAGACAGAGGTTGAACTGCATTGTCTGCCCCACACCAGGTAGAGGCACACTGATGCTGCGGGCTCGGCCGGTCCTGCTTGCCAGGGGCACGTGGCCCTCTGCTCCCGGCTCTTCTGCACGCCCAGCAGACCCTGCTGGTGCAGGTGGAGCCCGTGCTGGCGTGCAGGGGGTCTCCTGCCGGGGCCCTCGCCCCTCAGGTGGAGGCTCCTGCAGCCAGACGGGCGCAGAGCTCCGCGGCAGTACCTCGCCCCAGTTTCAGGGCCCCCTCCTGAGCCGAGACTAGCCAGGGCCCAAGGTGGTGCGGCGGTGTCAGTGCCAGGGACCTCGTGTAGTGCACCCGATCCCTGTGGATAAATGCTGATGTTGGTTCAAGCACTGAGCTCGACTCTTTCACCTTTTATTTTTGTAATTTATATTGTACACAACCCTGGAAGTAACTACTTTGGACTTGTATTTTTATCAACCAGGTCATTTCTGATTATCCTGGAATGTGGACTAGGTTTGTTTGTTTTGTTGGCTTAGTTTTCAGTCCAAAGGGAAGGGACTGCCCCGCCCATGTCTGAGTCTCACGTGCAGGTTCCCAAGGGCAGACAGAAGCCTATCGGGCTAGGAGAGCGAGCTAGAAACACTGCTGCAGAGCACCCAAGGACTCGGGCCGCAGACGGAGCCGGGCCTGTCTTTGGATCGTGAAACTCACAGCCCAGTACTGACAGGAGGAAGAAAGCCTTCTGCAGGGCCCCTTGTTGACCCTCGGGCCACGTCTGAAACGCTGCGTGAGTCCGCGGTGTAGCTGGACTGAGTGCTCTGTAAGTCACGACAACAGTGTGCGAGTTCGGTTGGCTTCTGAGGTAACTGCTACGGTCCTTCATGCTGATAGTAAATGCAGGTGTGACTGTTCAGGTTGCATATCTCAAAAGTAACGTTGCCTACTGTTTCATAATGAAACATATTGTGTGTGTTTTGACTGGTGAAAAATAATACTGACTACATTTTAAAAGAGAAATGTATATAGCATGTCCAATGTTGTGTGTTTTTAAGTGATGATTGACTAGACGTCTTTCTACATGCCTCTCTCATCAGTCTTGACATGAACATGGGTAGATGTTGGAGTGTGGTGTTTCAGCCAGAATATTTCTCTATTACTTCTCACTGCAAATATTCCTGTAACTTTCTGAATCTTCAGTTTAAAGCAAAGGCATTAAGGTTTGAGTTCAAAACCATGCAAGTACAATAGGGAATACTTATTGATGTCATCGTTTTCTCGCAAGGTGTAGCCAGGAAAATCTGCTGATCTATCTTTACTTAGAGTACTTAAAATCATTGTCTGCGGTGGTGTGCTTGGAGTTTTATCCATGGGATTGACCTGCTTTTACCTTGCTTCTAGTTTTGAGCAGTTTAGAATATTTGATACTTAAATCCCCTGAGATAGCAAGCCCCTCCACAGCTCATTTTCTTTTTGCTGCTTAAGAGAACTAGAACCATTCCGGATAATACCAGTTTTATTTTTAAGGACACTAGATTAGAAAGACTCAACATTTCTCTGGGTTCTGTTTCTCTGTCTTACCCCCCTCCTGCTCTCACTGTAGGCAATACCTGACTATCTATTTATTGACTTTAGTTGTACATGTAGAGGGGGTGGGGGTTGAGGGGTGCTAATAGTCCAAAATAATATTGTACTGAGCTACTCAGTGTTGTCTCAGAGAGTCTGTAAAGAGTCATGTGAATTTAAGTATAAGATTACCTGAAAATAAGGTAGTCATTTGATGTTTTTTGTTTTTATTCAGGAAAATCAGCAACAAACCCAGTAATAACAGTGACAGAGTAGTCAGTCACATCTCCTTGCAGCTGAACGTACCCATGATTTAAGAGGAATGCGTCTGTCACAGCCATTGGGTAGGAACTGGCCGTGTGTCCTCAAGGGCCCAGGACCGCCTGCTTCTCCATCACTTGAAAGACCAAGGATTTGGGGCCCTAGGGGTCATTGTGAGCCGAGTGTTTGCTACTTCCTTCATTGTGGTGTTCTGGAATGGGAAGGGGGATCTGGAAGCGCCTCACCTAATCCCCACCACAGTGCCTTGAGGACGCAGTAGCTCAAGAGAGGGGGCCCCTTGCCTGGCCCGAGAAGTGGAGTTTGTTCTTCACCACAAGCCTCTGCATGTTCTCACAGTCTTTCTTTACTCTCTTCTATTCAAAAATACCATTGAAGGCCGGAGATTTACCTTAGTGATTCCAGTACCTGTCTAGTAAGGGCAGCATCCCTGGTTGCATCCCTGGTAACCACATACAATAATACTGCGTGTGGTGGCTCACACCCACTGGCAATCAGTACCACATACCACAAATGCTGGGTGTGGTGGCTCAAACCTGTAATCCCAGCATTCAGGAGGCAGAGACAGGAGAATTGCTGAGTTTGAGGCTTGTCTGAGCTACAAAGCGAGACCCTGTCTCAAAAAAAAAAAAAAAAAAATGCCGGGCGTGGT
>PVIC010044688.1:0-14768 GCA_004025085.1 Thryonomys swinderianus
AAAAAAAAGTCCAAGTCAGAGCAAAATGGCACAATTGCCAAATTTAATGTAGATTGAAAGCTGGAGTATTTATCCAGGTACTTAAGGAAATTTAAAAAAATATTTATTTTTAATTAGCCTGGTATTTGAGGATAATAATATAATTACCTAGAATTGCCCTTAATCAACTTTTTGAGTCTCATTTTATTTGGAATCTTTTAAAATAGTTTTCTATACAATACTTTGAATTGTGCACATAGACATAATGAAACTAACTGCATTATTATGAAATATTAAAAATGATGAATGGCTATTTTTCAAACCTAGTTTCTTTTATCATTTTTTGTACATAGCTATTACACTAAAAAATGAGTAGGAATTAAAGATCTGAATAGCCTTGTAGCCGTTCTCTGATTAAAGTAAAACATCTTGCAACCTCATACTTATAAAAAATTAACACTCTGTCTTTTGCACATTTATTTTCATAATTGGGAAAGCGTATCCACCTTAACAAATAAAGCCTCCATAATTGAGAATATCTGCATGCCTAAGGCCTTCCTGTTTGATCACCTTCCTTTAAGGTCCGAGTCTGCCTGTACTCTTAAGCCTAAGGTCAAAATTGTCAACATAGTCAATAGGTTGTAAAGTGTCAGATATTTATGAATGATGCTTAGGAATTTATGGTGATTGTTTGCCAAGTTTAAGCCAGTGATCAAAAGAGAAGAAACAATCTAGACTGTAGGCTGGTTTTCTAACTTCTTGCCAATTTAATCTTCTCTGGTTACTATGACTATTTTACTTAGCTATTGAAATCATTCCAACCCCTGTGCATTTTAGGGTTACTTTTTATTTTAGAGTCATTGTCTTACATTCATCTTTCTCTGTGTTCTGTATAGACCGATTAACACCACGTCCACTTCTGTGATTATACCTTAAGGACAGTTTTTCAGGTGCATTGATTTCCTAACATCAGCACTGTAATATCTCTATATACCTAGAGGCAACCCAGCTCTAAAGCAATAAAGAAGAAGAGGCTGTGAGTGAAGATGCTTAATTTGACTTTTTTTTTTTGCTTTTTGGAGATAGGGTCTTGCTTTGTAGTTCAGGCTGGCCCTGAGCTCACCATGGTGCCCAGGCAAGCTGCCGCGAACTCAGCAATCCTCCCGTCTCTGCCTCCCGAGTGCTGGGATCACAGGCGTGAGCCACCACGCCCAGCATTATATGTGGTAACCGGGGATCGAACTCAGGTCCTTACGCTTGCGAGGCAGGCACCGGAACCACTGAGCTAACCCTCCGGCCCTTAATTTGACTTTTTGACAAAAGCCAGAAATCTGTCCCTTTCCTCAGGAAACTTAGGAAACAGACTACATCTTTCCCTTTTCTTTGCAATCACATGGAAATTATGTAGAAGTGACTCTACAGGTGGTCCATGGTTACCCACAGTCATAGGCACAACCCCAGGGTGAGCTACTCCACATTTTCTGGAAATCGCAGGTGACTGCCTTGGTGTGGAGTGCCAATTCTAAGCTTTAACAGCAGGAGGAAGAAAACATGAGGTGTGCTTTGATCCTGCTGACAAAATGAGGTATTCAGACAAGATGCTACTGTCAAAATAGTTTACTTCACAGCAAAAGGAGATTCTTTGAAGAAATATGCTCAAAGCAAAGCATGTACTTATTTTATTTGCAAACAAAAATAAATCTTTTCATATTCACAGGTGGAAAGTCGAACTCTGGAAGCTCCTCCAGAAGGAACAGTGAATGTGTTTGTCAAAACAGAGGGGTCCCGGGAAGCCCGCGTGAGGTGGGGCACACCAGTGCAACCCAATGGACTCTTGACGTACTCTGTCCTTGTTACTGGGACTTTCTACACAGACCAAGGTAATTTGTGTGCAATTTTAAAATGATAACGTTAGAAAATAATTTATTTTTACATGAAGTCTTTTAGCTGCAAGTTTTAGTTCCCTTTTCTCTAAAAATCCCCTGCCTGGATGAGTGAGGACCGTGCTCCCCAGTGTATGGTCCCCACTGCAATGGCGAGGATCATAGCTGAGCACTGCTGGTCCTGGCTCCCGGGTCAGCGCAAAGATGCCACAAAGCAGCCTGGGTGAAGAGCGCCTTCCAGTTATTCCAATGAACTTGAGTTTGAGGTAGGCTGATCTAGGGTACTGCATTCTCCCTTTATCTACAGATTTACCTTCTGCCTTTGTTGTCACCAGAGTTTTACCACAGCCCAAAATTCCAGAGCAAAAGAGACACTAGGTCTACATTATTTTAATGCAGTATATTATTGTGATTGTACTATTTTACTATTACTTATTATTCTTAACCTTTTCCTGGGCCTAATTTATAAGTTGAACTTCATCATAGGTCTGTAAGTGGAGGAAAACTCAGTTTCAGACACACACAGGTGTCTTTGGATGTATCCCCTGTAGGTAATTAGAAGCTGCTGTATGTTTTTCTTCCTTTACCTAAAATATAATTCAGGCTCAAATACCAATCCTGCGCAGAGTTAAGCTTTAGTTTTGCAGCCCCTCTTAAGCTAATTTGTGAAGCCATTTTAATGTTTCTAAACTAAATTGACACTTTCGGTGCGTGCTCTTTTAAATTGAGTTAACATGGATAACATATATTTAGACATGGGGTTCCTTGAAAGAATTGTCAAAAACAACCTAATTCAATATGCTGTGATAATATGGTGCTTATTTAAAGAATTCTCTACACACAAAAATGCAACCATATGGGTCAGTGCACATTTTTCACTTCTATTACGTGTTTTCTTTCATCACTTTTCCAAAGTGGTTGTACTATTTTTTAATTGACTTTATTTTATACATACATTATGATCACATTCAACATTGAGTGTTTATATCTGTACATGACACGTCTGATTCTCAATTTTCCCATTCCCTTGCCATCCCCACAGGCAACCTTCTATACACATAAGCTGTTTCCTTTTTTTACTACCATATATTTTCTTGCCTTTCTTCATGTTCCCCTACCCACCCTTTCCCTTTTCCTTTTGCACGTTTTCTTCCTATTTCATATTACCTATCATACATTTTGGCATTCTTTTACACTTTCAGTTTTTTCATACTAGAGAAAAGATATGGTATTTGCATATCTATGTTTTATTTATTTCACTAATGAATATGTCCTCAAATTACATCCATTTGAATATGAGTGACTCAAATTTATCATTCTTTACAGCTGAATAATACCCCACTTTATACCAAAAAACCCCACATCTTCTTCATCTAGTATCCCATCGATGGGAATTTTGGCTGTTTCCAAGATTTAGCTATCACAAACTGAGCTGCTATAAACATGGGTATGCATATGTTGCCGTGGTATGATTTTTTTTGTATACATACTAGCAGTCCTAGTTTTTTAAGGAATATCCACCCTGCTCTCCACAGTGGTTGGACCAGTCTATATTCCCACCAACAGTGGAGAAGGGTTTCTTTCTCCTCACAACCACACCAGCATTTGCTGTTGGTTGATTTCTTGATAGCAGCCATTCTTTGTGGAGTGGATGAAATCCCAGTGTTGTTTTCATCTGCATCTCTCAAATGGCCAGCAATGTTGAACATTTCTTCATATGTTTCTTAGCTGCCTTTACTTCTTCATCTGAAAAGTGTTCATTTCAGATGCCCATTTTGAATTGGGTCTTTAAATTTGAGGGGACTGATGATTTAAAGTTCTTTATATATTCTCGATAGTAGTCTTTTGTCTGAGAAACAGCTGCTAAAAATTCTTTTCCATATTGTAGGTTGTCTTTTCATTCTTTTTTTTTGAGACACTTTTTTTTTTTTTCTCACTTTGTAGTTCAGGTTGGCCCTGAGCTCACTATGTAACCCAGGCAAGCCTCAAACTCAGGAATCCTCTTGCTTCTGCCTCCCAAGTGCTGGGATTACATGCATGAGCCACCACTCCCACACTGTGGTATGTTGTACTGATTGCTGGTGCATGAGTCACCATACACCCAGTATTATTATATGTAGTTAATGAAGATCAAACCAGGGACCTTGCACTTGCTAGGCAGACACCAGAACCACTGAACTAAATCTCCAGGCTCAGTTGTTGTTTTATTCTGTTGGTGGTTTCTCTTGCTGTGCAGAAGCTTTTTAGTAAGATGAGATCCCAGTTGTTGATTCTTTCTGCTAGTTCCTCTGCTGCTGAGGTTTTGTTCATAAAGTCTTTCCCTATGTAATGTCTTCATGAGTTCTACCTAACCTATTTTCCAGTAGGTTTAGTGTTTCTGTTTTAATATTTAGGTCTCTAAACCACTTTGATTTTAGTTTGTGGCATGGAGAGACAGATATCTACCTTTAGTCTTTGGAGTTGAAACCCAGTTTTTCCAGCACCATTTGTTGAAAAGGCTATCTTTCCTCCATTGAAGGTGTTTGACTCTTTTGTCAAAGCTGAAGCCGCTTTAGTATATCTAGGGTTGTTTCTGGGTCTTCTAGTCTGTTCCACTGATCCTTGGGTCTGTTTCTTTGCCAGTACCATGCTGCTTTTATTACATATCTTTGTAGTATAGTTTCACGTTTGGGATTGTGATACCTCCTGCCATGTCCTTGTTACATAGGATTTCTCTTGCTATTCTAGGTCTCTTGTGTTCCAGATGAATTTTTAAATTATTTTCTCTAGCTCTGTGAAATGTGTTGTTGGGATTTCAAACAGGATTGCATTGAATGGATATAGAAGTTTTAGCAGTATGGCCATTTTGATGATATTGGTTCTTCCTACCCTGGAACAAGGGATGTCTTTGCATTTTTGTTGTTGTTGTTTTTTGAGACAGGGTCTCACTTTGTAGTTCAGGCTGGCCCTGAGCTCACTCTGTAGCCCAGGCAAGCCTCGGACTCAGCAATCCTCCTGCCTCTGCCTCCCAAGTGCTGGTATTACAGGCTCTAGCCACCAAGCCCGGCATTGTCTTTGCATTTTTTAATATCTTCTTTGATCTCCCTTTTCAGAACACTATAGTTTTCAGAGTAGAGATATTTCACCTCCTTTGTTGGATTGATTCCTAGATATTTTATTTTTGGATCCTATTGTGAAAGGAATTGATTCTCTGGTTTCTATTTCAGTGATTCTGTGATTTCCCCCTTTACATTGCTGATTGTATGGATTTGAGCCTTTTTCTTCCTTTTTTGATGAGGTTGGCTAAGGGTTTGTCAATTTATTTATTCTTTTTAAAAAACCAACTCTGATTCATAGATTTTTTTGTATAATTAAGTTTCTATTGCATTGATTTCTGTTCTAATCCTTATAATTTCCTCCCTTGTATGAACTTTGGGTTTATCTTGTGCCTCTTTTTCTTGTAGTTTGAGGTTCAGCATTAGGTTGTTTATTTAAGTTATGTCAGTTTTCCTCATATAGGCATTCACTGCTATGAATTTCCCTCAGAGAACTGCTTTCATTGTGTCCCATAAATTCCTGTATGTTGTAGTGGCATTATCATTTAATTGTGGAAACTGTTTCATTTCTTCTGTGACCAACTGCTTGCTCAGCAGAGTGTTGTTCAATTTCCATGTGTTTGTGAGATTCTTGTAATTTTTTTTGTTATTGATCTCCAATTTCAAGGCACTGTGGTCTGACCATATAAAGAGGATAACTTTAATTCCTTTGCATTTATTTAAACATGGTCTGTGAACTACAATGTGATCTATTTTGGAGAATGACCCATGAGCAGCTGAAAAAAATATATATTCTGATTTTGTGGGATAAAGTACTTTGTAGACATTTATTAAGTCCATTTGTTCAAAATATTGGTTCACTTAAAGTATTTCATTTTGATATTTTTGTCCAGCCAATCTATCTATTTGTGACAATGGAGTATTGAGGTTCCCCAATACTACTGTATTAATGCTTATCTGACTTTTCATATTCATTAATATTTTTATATAGTTGGGTGTATTATAATTTGGTGCATAAATATTTATAAATGTCATCTATTCCTCTTGGATTGTTCCCTGTATGAGGATGCAGTGCCCTTCTTTGTCTCTCTAAATTAGTTTTGGTTTGAAATCTATCTTGTCTGCAAAGATAGCTATTCCTGCTTTTTTGTAGTTTGTCATGTTGCATAGAGAATTGTCCTCCATCCTTTTACTTTCAGGCTATGGATTTCTTTGTGAATTAGGTGTTTTTTTAATATACAGAATATTGTAGGATCTTGCTTCTTAAACCATTCTGCAATTCTATTTCTTTTAATTGGAGCATTAAGGCCATTGACATTAATAGTTATAACTGATATGTGCTGATTTTGCCCTGTCATGATATTTTACTATTCTTCCTCTTTTATTCTTTGATTTTGATTTTCCTCCTTTCCAGTCAATTTCTTGCCTTTACCAATGAATTCACTTTCCTCAGTCTTATGAGATTGTGACAATCATTGTATTATTATTATTATTTTTTTAGACAGGGTCTTGGTTTGTAGTTCAGGGCAAGCCTCGAACTCAGCAATCCTCCTGCCTCTGTCTCCCAAGTGTGGGGATTACAGGTGTGAGCCACCACACCTAGCTCATTGCTTTTTATTTTAGGATTCTGTTTAGAATTTTTTGGAGTGCAGGTTTTGTATTTGTGAAGTCTTATATATTATCATGGAACTATCTTATTTCCCTGTCAATTTTGAAGGATAGTTTTGCAGGATATACTAATGTAGGCTGCAAGTTTTTTTCTTTTAAGGTTTTAAATACTTCAGATTCTCCTTGATTGAGTGCACTAAGAAGTCTGCCATGATTTTGATTGACTTTCCTTTGTATATAATTTGTTCTTTTTTCTCTGACTTACAGTATTTCTCCGGCTTTCAATATTTTGTTCTGTTTGAGTTTCTAGAATCTTGATTATTAAATGTCTAGATGTAGATTTTTTATATCTCAGCCACATGGAGTCTTATATGCCTCATTTATCTGTATGTCAAATTCTTTTTCTTTTCTCTGTGAGGTTTTCTGCCATTATATCCATGAACAGATTTTTTTTAATGTTTCTCACTGTCTCCTGTTTCTTTACTGACTCCAATCAGTCTTATGTTATTCTTCTTTGCATAATTTAGCAGCTGTTGCATTGATTTCTTGTGGTCATTTGCTATTTTCCATAAATTATTCCTTTCCTGTTCACTTGCTGCAATCCTATCTTCTAGGTCTGATATTCTGTCCTCACATTCATTCCTCCTATTTTTCAAACTTTTATTGGACTTTTGCATCTCCTGGATATCCATTTGAAGCTGTTTAATAGATTCCATTACTTTCAGAATCTGAGATTTTTCATGTTCCTGATCTTTTTTTTAAAAGAGTTATTAATAATATCTTCCACTTTGGACATTCTCTTTTCTACCTGAGAAATTATTTCTGCTTTCCACTTTACTATATCCTTTTTTGATACTAGCTCAGAAAATTGTGGTGTTTAAGATTCATTTTGCTCTATTCCCATTTTACCCAGTTTCCCTTGTGGTGATGATCTCTGTGTCTGGATCTTTGAAATTTTTCTTCTTTCTATTTTTTTGTTGTTGCTGATGTTTTTGGTTTAATTTCTGGACTGCTGTCTGGGCAATATTTAATGCAAGTTTCTTTCTTTCTAACATTTGAAACCCTTAGGAGATGGTTGCTTTCTGGATTTTCTTCCTTGAGTCTGTAATGTCCCTTAATGATCTCAGTTCTGGCATACCACAGAAGGTACTTAAATAGAACAACCACATCATCTCAGTTGACATAATATAATCAGCATCACCAACAGTGTCAAACACAGCATAGAAATGACAAGCTTTGGCAATTACTATTCTGATACCTTTTACCTCATGAGTTAAATCTGTGACCATATGACAAAATGTAGAATTAACCAGTAATATGTTTACAACATACAGGCCCTTCAATATAGCAGCATCACACTTTGGGAATAAAAGATCATCAGGGAGTGGGGGGGTAGAGAGATAGAACGAGAGGGGGGAGATTAGAAATAAGGGTAGAGGATATATAAAGATCACACAAACCCCAGGAAATTGATAGAGGCTAAAGGACAAAAGAGACAGAAGGGAAAAATACAAAACAGAACAGACTAGCAACAGCAGGACTACTAGAAACTGTGTTCACCCTCTTATAATAGTACAGAAGAGAGAGTAGGGATGTATTCACCCTCCTATAAAAGTACAGAAGAAAGAGAAAGTAAAGAAGACTGAAATGCATTAACTTCTGTAAAACTGGTATTGACTGGAGGACAAGAGAAGATGAAGAAACAAAAGAAAAATAAGGGTACCCAGCAGCAACAGGAGAATAGGAGACTATTTTCCCTCTCCTTTAAAAATAAGGTTAGTTGAGAGAAGAAAGAAAGAAAGAAAGAAAGAAAGAAAGAAAGAAAGAAAGAAAGGAAGGAAGGAAGGAAGGAAGGAAGGAAGGAAGGAAGGAAGGAAGGAAGGAAGAAAGAAAGAAAGAAAGAAAGAAAGAAAGAAAAAAGAAAAGAAAGAAATAAAGAAATTGGACAGACTCGGCAATAAGAAAGTAGAGACATGAAGAATGAAAAGGAGTTCAGAAAAAAAAAAAAAGAGCAACAACAGAACAAAAAGATGAAGCCAAAAACACTACTGAAAAGGTCCTTCACTGAGTGGATCTGCTGTCTCCTGTAGGTAATATGGGCAGTAACACCCAGATCTGAGCTGACGAGTCACAGGGAGAGAGCCATCATCCCTTGTCCAAGTTCTGGCCATAATTCCTAAATTTAGCTCAGTGAGTTCCTGCAGGGTTGAACTCTACAAGAGTCCAGGGTCCTGTAGGTGGGACTGATTCCACAAACTCACCAGTGGTCTTCCATTTTTTTTTTTCCCGTTGTGTCAGACAGAGTAGTTGAGCACCGAAGGCCTCCACCTAAATCCCAGAATTGCTGCCTCATTTATTCAGCATGGGTAGACAAGAAGATGGAGTCTCTGGGGGCTCCTCCTCCCACGCTGGTTGTGTGGGAGCTCAGGGACCCAGCACGTGGGGAAGATGGGCCAGGGCGGCACCAGAGGGCTGCCCATGCAGGAGCAGCCTTTACTCAGAGTAGACAGAGAAACAGACAGACTTTCTGTGGGGTTCTCCTCCAAGGTGGTCATATGAGAGCTCTGGTCATAGTATTTATAGAAAGGATGTTTTCAGTATTTTTTAACCTTTATGTAGTCTATTAGTGCATATGTAACACATAACATTTACTTGCCCTGTGGGGAGTTGGTACCTGTACAGAACGTATCTCAATTCTTTTCTCATCTCCTTCCCTTCCCTCGTTTGCCCCTCCACCACTCTCCGGATCCCATTCCATTTGTTTGCAGTATGTAATGTTCCCACTCCTTGGGTAAAGCTGTGTTGTACCTTTAGTAGTAAACACTCAATATCACGGACATACCCATGCTGCTAACAAGAAGGTAATGTTCCCCAGATCTGAGGCGTTTCTTTCCAGATTATCTGTGAACATTTGTAAGATTAACGTCCTTGAACTGTAAAAAGGAGAGAAAAAGGAGAACAGCTTTGGAAACGCAAGGGAAGTGTGCATATTTGTGCATGGTGTTGGCTAGCAGACGTAGAGCACGAAGAGCGTGTGTCAGAGCCTGAGCCGCTCCTCTCCGAGACTGGTGTGCCCCTTTTATGCAATCAGGGCTTTGATGTATTCTGCTGTGAAGCACTTGTAAGATTATGAGGTGAAGGAGTGATGATCGATTCGGAAAAAGAAGCAACATTTAGGCCAGACCCATGACAGCCCAGCTATTTCCACCAAGGCAGCTGGGTGAATAATGCAAGAGCCGTATTCCCCCTTGTGTTTAATCTTGCATTGTTTCTGCAGAGAAAATTTCTGCTTGCCTTCTAAGTCATGTCATCTTCGGTTGTCGGCCCGTCTCTCAAGCCATCAAAATGGTATTAAATGTTGCAAAGCTGCGCGGCAAGAGAACTTTCAAAAGTCAGAACCCATTTGCTGAGGAGCCCTTGTAGAAAATGTATTCCGTTCTCGGCAGAATTTTCCTTCAGTTCTTTCCACTGAGAAGTTTACTGATTTCTCCCAGTGGAATCTGCTGGAATTTATCGGTTCATGGTTGGCAGTCACAGATTAAGGTAAATGTCGATCCGTAATGACCCTCTACATGTTAGTATTGCAGTAAAGCTGGGCTTTTATGTCAAAGATATCGGAGAGGGAGCTATTACACATGACAGGGGTGATCAAGGGACTCCAGACCAAGGCAAGCATTATTAAATATTGACTAGTTCTGTGATTTATGTAGAGCTGGAGGAAAAAAGTGACTTTTTAACCATTATATATTCTTCAGCAACGAAAACCAGCCATTTATCTCCTGCTGGTAATAAAGAACAGAGTGCCTGCATATTTTAATGGGAGAAAACCGGATCTTATAAATGAGATGAACTCCTTCGTGATAACATTTCAGTTTGTTAATTGCCAAAAGCAAAACAGACAAATTGGAAGCAATTAGGAGATTTGACTCAAAGAGTTCTGCCATGTGCCGTGTTCAACTCTGGGGTCGAGGCGGACTGGGAAGTGAAAGGAACGTCGTGGAGTGGGCTCTGGGACGTCCACTCCTCCAGTCAGTGTCACCAGGAGTCTCAGGTCCACTGTTCAGAGACGGGGTTTCAATCATCGCCTGGTCCCGCCCACTGTCAGCAGCTGGGTGACGTGCACCGAGGGTAGGGCAATCCAAATGGCTCTACAAGAAACAAATTAAACATGAATTCATCAAACTTATTTAAGATATCATCTGTTCACTCGATTTATACAAAGCTTATCGAATTGCCAAATGGCTAATTGGCTGTTTCCCTGACGTACTGAACAACTTGTGTTTCATCCTTTCCTGTGATGGCTGCTGAAGAGGTGATGGTTGGAATTTGTAAGAGAGAAAAGCTGGGCTGGGAGGAGGCCAGTTTAGTTCAAAACAAATGTCCCTGCAGCCAGGCCACAGTTTTGCAGGGCAGGATGTGGGGCTCTTTGCCAGGCAACACCCCGGAAGTCTGTACAATGAGAGAGGCATGTAAGACCTCACAGGGTCAACATCAGGTTTCCTAACAAGTGAGCAGCATGGATCAGAGTGTGACTTAAAAATTATTCACTTTGACCAGGTATTGTATTACTATAAATCAAAATTCAAAGATAGAACAAACTTGAAAGTGTCCAACCACTTTGGGATCTCAGGAAACTTGGGTGCTGAGCTTCTATATCTTCCTAGATAACATAGATAGATAGATAGATAGATAGACAGACAGACAGACAGACAGACAGACAGACAGACAGACAGACAGATAGATAGATAGATAGATAGATAGATAGATAGATAGATAGACAGACAGACAGACGGATAAAGTAGAATCTATCCTATTAAATGTGGATAGTCTTTTTATTCCATATGTATCTTTTACTCAAATGATACCAACCTGTTCAGACGATTTGGTGCCGCGTTTTAAACTCTGTAATCTCAGAGGCATTGTCCTAACAGTCCCTAAAGAACCTCCTCATTCTTTATACATCTTCTTAGCACCTGGTCGTATAACTCAGAGCATCATTAGTTTAATCACTTCCCATTAATGAACACTGAGGTTTGCAATGTCAAAGCATGCCTGAATGAATAAACATATAGCCATGCCATTTCACACTTGTACAAGTGTACTTATTCATATGATAAATCCCTTAAAATGGACTTCTAGGTCAAAGGAAATGGGAATTTATACCTTTGTAAATTATCGTCCAGTTTCATTCTCTAAAGGCCATGCAAATGAGCCCGACAGGGAAAAACTGAGAAGGTCTGGATCCTACTGGTGTGTTTCTACAGTCTTGCAGGTTATGTTGTCAAACATGTCTTTGCCACCTTGACATAGAGAGGATCCCTCAGTATCCTGAGTATGCATTTCTCTCAGTCAGAGTTAGTGTGAACACATTTTCATTGAGTTAGAATCTGTTCAGAGTTCTTCTTCCCTGAGCTCTTTAGTTGCCTATGTTTTGGGTGTGGCTTGAAGAGCTTCTTACAGAAGAGAAAAAATCTAGTATATTAGGGCGAATTTCCCCTGTTATTGTTTTTTCTAGCAGTATGATACATTCTTTAAAAAAAAAAAAAAACTATTGTAGGGCCGGAGGATTAGCTCAGTGGTTCTGGCGCCTGCCTCACAAGCTCAAGGTCCTGAGTGTGATCTCCGGTAACCACATACAATGCTGGGCATGGAGACTCATGCCAACCAGCCATCAGTACCATATACCACATATCACATACCACAGTGCCGGGCGTGGTAGCTCACGCCTGTCATCCCAGCACTCGGGAGGCAGAGACAGGAGGATTGCTGAGTTCGAGGCTTGCCTGGACTACATAATGAGCTCAGAGCCAGCCTGAACTACAAAGCAAGACCCTGTCTCAAAAAAAAAAAAAAACTATTGTATTCAATCCATTCAAAATTTATATTTATATATTATATAATGTGTGGGTCAATTTTCTCTTTTTCTGAGAATATATCTCATTGTTTGAAAAGCATGCATAAAATAATCCATATTGTTTCCCACTGGTTTAAAAAGATACTAATTTTCCATCTTTATATATATGCCTTTACAGTGCTTTTTCTTTTTAAGTGATCATAATATTTTAATTATTAGCAGTATCGAACATATTTTATCCTTTTTAGGTCTTGTCTCATTATTTATTTTATCTAAATTTTCCTACTTTTTCTCCCTTATTTTCTTTCAAATAATGTTTATAGATTCCTGCCAGAAATCCTGATTCTATTTTTATGAGCACAGAAATGCTTTTATAGATAATTTAGATAGAATAATTAGATAATTTAGGTGGAAGTTATATCTTTATGATGTTGGGTTTTCTAATCAATAACGTGATTATTCTTTCTATTTATCTTCCGCAGCTCTCTCAAGGGCTCAAAGCTTTCTTCATATAAATCTTGAGCATTTTTGTAAGGCTTATTTATTGATATTTTATAATTCTATGTAATTATGAATTATTAAACATGCATCTATATAATTAGTATTAATAATTAACTTAAAAGAGCTCTTTTTAAAATATACATAGAGGTCTGGGGATATAGCTCAGCAGTGCAGCGCCTGCCTGCCAAGGGCAAGGCCCTGAGTTCAATTCCTGGTACCAGAAGGAAAAAAAATTTTTTTTAGTATAAAATTTTATTTATATAATGTATACATATACATTAAAATTTTATGTGAAATTTCATATGTAATGTATAAAATTTTATTTATATAATGTATAAAAGAAAATCTATTTTATAAAAATCATTAAAATATATATTTTATTAAGATGTATAAAATATACATATATTTTGCACTCAGATACTCATCTTCAGAAAACCACTTGCAAATGTTTACCCTGGTCTCTTGGGTAATTTTCTCATCCAACTGCTGAAGACACACATGGCATTTTTGTTAGTAGATGTGTTTTCTTTTTCCCTAAAGTGCTGAAATTTTACCAGTTAGGAAAGAATGACCTGATTACTTAGATGGTCGGTGGTGTTTAATAAACCAAATCTGAGGTGTATAAAACAGCACTGCGAAGGATCTCAGGATCTCAGCCCTCTTAGCATTTGCAAGCGGAGATCCAGCCCCGTTAGCGGTACGTGCTGGAGGTCCCGGGAAGCCAGCTGTGAGTGACACAGGCAACAGGCGCAACTGGCAGAGGCTCCGGGAAATCGGCCCTTCTTTGTTTTCATTACAGTGATCTAAGTTCTTAAACCTAGTGAGGGAAGAATGAACAGACACACATAGCACGAGTGGCAGAAATTCATCGGCTCACAAACCGCCCATGGGATGGATGCGGAGTCCCTGCCACTGGCTTGTGCCCACCAACATGCCAGGGTGCACTCTGCGGGCGCCGCCTGCCTGCAGACTTAGCTCGGTCATGCGCACCACACAAGGTGATGAGCTTCTCCGGAGGCCACAGGTGCTGCCTCCCAAGCCGGCCCGAGCTCTCTGCTTCCTGCTCTCACAAGCAGACAGCTCCTTACCGGCCAGGCCAGCAGCAGGCGTCAGGGCTTTTGCCTCTTCATGTGTATTTTCTGACAGTGGAAACTGTAGGTAACGGGGCTTATAGTAGTTCGGTACGTACTTAATGTGCAATTTTAAAAATAATATAAATGTGTAAATTTGGAGATACAAACTAAAATAATTATAGCACAACAGTAGAAAATAGGCTTTCATGAGGCTGGATTTAAAATTATACATTCTGTGTGACTTATTTATCCAGGTACATGGAAAAAGCTGAGCTGAGAACTTCGGCTTGTGTAATTATTTCATGAAGTTTCAAAACCGTGTTTTCAACTACAAGTGTTATAAGACCCTACAATAGCAGGAACTAAAATAGAAAATAACCTTATGACTATCAACAGAAAATATTTTGAGTCCTTACAGAAGGCTTATGACAAATGCCCCTCCCTGGGCTACTAGTTTCTTTTTTTTTTTTTTTTTTTTTTTTTTGAGACAGGGTCTCACTTTGTAGTTCAGGCTGGCCCTGAGCTCACTATGGAGCCCAGGCAAGCCTTGAACTCAGCAATCCTCCTGCCTCTGCCTCCCGAGTGCTAGGATGACAGGCGTGAGCCACCACGCCCAGCGCTGTGGTATGTGGTATTGATGGCTGGTGGGCATGAGTCTCCACACCCAGCATTGTATGTGGTTACCGGGGATTGAACTCAGGGCCTTGTGCTTGCGAGGCAGGCACCGGAACCACTGAGCTAAATCTCCTGCCCACATCCTGCTTATCTCTTAAGTGGTTATGGAGGAGTCTGCTGTGGACGGTTTATTCTTCACTGTTGTGCCTTCGGGATGATG
>PVIC010044689.1:0-14912 GCA_004025085.1 Thryonomys swinderianus
CGTAACTCCCGTACGTAGTGTAAATGCACGAGGGTTCTACTTACTTGTCTTTATGCCGTATGACACACAGGCTAGATCAGCTGATGCACTGCACGTGTTATATGATGAAACCTCAAATATAACAGTAGTTATATGGCATATATTACCCCTGATACTAATATTTTGTTATTTTAATGCTTACGAACGCACATTTATAGTACATAATGGTGACAGTCATCTTGGGGGGTTGGTACATGTAAATAACGTATCTTAATTCTTTTTACTTCTTTCCCTTCCCCCCAATAATGCTATTATTAATGAACTGTGACATAATAATATATCAATAGTTGTAATCCTAGCTAAGTTTTAGTGAGCATTTACTATTTGCCAGGCACCATGCTTGGCACATACCACATGCAGGCTAAGTGCTCTACTAATGTGTTGACTGTCAAGAGTATTACAGGTTGTATCATAAATGGTCCCGAAAAGCGGGAGGCTCGCTTCCCAGCCGGCAGCGCTCCGACACTGGAAGGTGGGAGAAGCCCTAGCGCCGGGCTTGATGGGAGCAAGGAGCCTTCAGAGGCGCGGCATCCGAGGTGTATGGGGCTCCCTCTTGCTTCCCAGCTACCCCACGTGAGCAGGTCTGTGCCACCCCACGCTCCACTGGCCCGAAGTGATGAAGTACAGTTATTCCCATTTTGACATGAGGAAGCAGCGGCACAAAGCACTCGCGGAACGTGACGGAGGCCCTCAAGCCCGCCCCGTTCCGACCTGAGCCCGCCACACGCGGAGGCAGCTGGGTATCAAATTTATAAACGCAGTGTAGGAACCAGGACCACAAGGCCCTGAGTTTGATAACCGGCGCCACAAAAACAAAAAGGCAAAAATAAGTAAGTAAATAAATAAAAATATAGTTTAAATTGTCCACACTGCTCAACCAATGGAGTTTATAATTAGAAGCAAACATCATACAAGAGCTCCTTATCCTCATACGTGATTGATAAAATTTGCTAGACTCACGTGAGTTAAAAAAATACCCTGTAGGGCCGGAGGGTTAGCTAAGTGGTTCCGGCACCTGCCTCACAAGCGCAAGGTCCTGAGTTCAATCCCCAGTAACCACATACAATGCTGGGCATGGAGACTCACACCCACCAGCCATCAGTACCACATACCACAGTACCGGGTGTGGTGGCTCAGGCCTGTAAACCCAGCACTTGAGAGGCAGAGACAGGAGGATTGCTGAGTTCGCGGCAACTTGCCTGGGCTCCATAGTGAGCTCAGAGCCAGTCTGAACTACAAAGTGAAACCCCGTCTCAAAAAAAAAAAAAAACCCCTATATAAGCTCAACTTTAAAAGACAAGAGAGAAACAATTTTTGGATTGCAAGTTCACCCTGGGCAATTTAGCAACTCAGCAAGAGCCTATCTCAAAAAATTTAGAGGTGGGCATTTAGCTTGGTGGTACCGTGCCTGCCTTGCAAGCTCAAGGCCCCGAGTTTGATCCCTGGTACCGAAAACATAAATAAATAATATAAAAGGGCTGAGCATGTAGCTTAGTGTAAAGGCCCTTGGTTCAATCCTTAATACCAAAATGAAAAAAGGAACCCATTAAATATGAATTTCTAAAACCAAAAGGTAATTATCTAAAAGTAAAAATCCAGTCCCTCGATCACACCAATCATTTTTCATCACCCATGCTTTTGCCTCTAAATTTTGGGTCCAGTTTTTATCAGATCTCCTAGGAAACAAACATCCCAACATCCTTTTCTTCAAATAAACCATATGACTCTGAGATTTCCAGGACCATCCCAAATAAAAAAGAAAGAGAGGGAACTGGCGGAGGCGGGCCAGGAAGTGGGCAGAGACGGCGGCTGTGAATTCAGCCAGGCCCCCGCGAGAGCCCACGGGGGCTCTGACCCCCCCTCACTCTCCACCTTATTTCACAATGGGTTTTCGCCCACTTCATCCTGCTGCCACTCTGTCCCCGTTCAAGACTGAACAGCTTCGGATGGGACGGCAGGGAGTGGTTCCTCTTGCTTTTTAGTATATATGCTGCCGAAGCGAGCACATCTTGCTTTTTAGTAAGTAAATTTCAAAAACAAGCTACATGTTCCTGACCCGAAGATACAGTTGGAACTGGTCAAGTGAAGCAGAAAATGGTCCAGATAACGTAAACCAGATGGTGCAGCGTGCAGTTTAAACATCCAGGTGAGAAGGACGGCCTGCGACACCTGCTCAGATTTTAAGTGGGGCTCTGACAACCCATAAAACCTCTCACGGACTCACTTTCTATCCACTGAATGAAAGGTTAAAAAATAATTCCAGGGCCGGAGATTTAGCTCAGTGGTTCCAGCTCCTGCCTCGCAAGTGCAAGGTCCTGAGTTCCATCCTCAGTAACCCCATACAATGCTGGGTGTGGTAACTCATGCCCACCAGCAATCAATACCACATACCACAGTGCCTGGCATGGTGGCTTACGCCTGTCATCCCAGCACTCAGGAGGCAGAGGCAGGAGGATTGCTGAGTTCGAGGCTTGCCTGGGCTTCATAGTGAGCTCAGGGCCAGCCTGAACTACAAAGCGAGAACCTGTCTCAAAAAAAAAAAATAATTATTATTATTCCAGTACTCTAGGAGGCTGAGGCAGGAGGACCAGAAGCTCAAACCCAGCCTCGGTAGACAACTTAGCAAGACCCTGTCTCAAATAAAAAACAGAGAAGTCTGGGGGTGTAGCTCAGTGTGAAGGTCCTGGTCTCAATTAACCAGTATCAAAAAAAACCAAAAAGATAGTGTCAGTCACTTGGAAGCTGAGGCAGGAGGACTGCAAGTTTGAGGCCAGGCTGGACAGCTTAGTGATTCCCTGTCTCAAAATAAAAAGGGCTGGACTAGACCCCTGTGGTAAAGTAGCCCTGGCTCAATTCCCAATAAGAAAAAAAAAATCTCTCTAGAGTAAAACCTCCTGTATTACTGGTAAAGGGAAAGATGATGGGGAAAGGCTCAGACAGCCCCGTAAGCCCACAAGCGAAGCCACCTGGTGCCTCCTTGCGCTGCACCTGGACGCTGAGCCACAGGGCCACGGTGAGAGGCAAATGCCAGCCGCGTGGCTAGGGCTGGGCTCGAAGCGAGTGCCCGGGCTGGCTGCTGCCAAGAGCAAACACTGCAACCCACAGAGCGGGCAAGGCGAGGTCCTGAGCACGACCAGCTCCAGGGGACGCTGTCCCCGAGCCCGGCGCCCACCTGGCTCCCACAGACCAGCTGAGAGAGCCTCACTCTGCCCACCCGTAGTCAGCACCATCGGATGGGACTTTGGGAACACGGAGGGCCGTGCTCGGCGTCTGTGACGTGCACCGTGGTGGCCCCATGTGCTGCTGGAGCACCTGAAATGCGGCTAACGAGGAGCTGAGTTTTATTTAACATTAACTTCGCTCTAACGATACATATGCCACAGTGGCCACCGCAGCGGTCAGCATAGACACCTACCTTCCTGCCTGGTGCTCCTCCCTTTGTCAGAGCACATGGAGACCACAGGGTCCCTGCGGAGGGCAGTGGCTTTGCTGAGGAAGTCACTGCAGAGCGAGGTGGCCCTGTCCCTTCCCTGGGCTCTCAACTCCTCACGGAGCCAAGCGTGCTCCCCCAGGGCCTTGGCACGTGCCAGCCCCTCCACTGGCACCCCCTGGCACACACCTGGACCGCCCTGCTCACCTTGTGGAGCCCCCCCATGTCCATCCACACCTGGACAAACGGGCCCCGCCCCAACTGTCTTCCCCAGCACGCTCCCTTTCCTGAGCCCGTAGCCCCCCCCCTGCAACGTGTTTGCCTGGCATCCACCCCGGTCAGCCAGACTCCCCCCATCGCTGGCATCGGTCAATTCTGTCTTCTGCGTCTCCAGCCCCAGGCACGGTACCTGACACACACCAGGCGCTCGGTGGATGTTTGCTGGCTGCGGGGTGCAAAAGAATAAATCCACAGGCGTCTCCACCGACGCGCTCACAGCCGGGTCCTCAGGCCAGAGGCAGCACAGCAGTGCGCTGTCCAGAGCCGACTGCTCCAGGGGGTCCGGTGTGTGTCCAAATGGGACAGGCGCCCTTCCAGGCCTCGGCGCCTCTGCGGCGACCTCCCTCCCCGCGAGCCGCTCCTCGGCCGAGCTCCGGCTCAGGGCTCCCGGGAAGCTCGCGTCCCTCCCGCCTCTCTCCGCGCCAGCACGTGGTTCAGCCTCACCCTCACGGCGCAAATACAGCTCCTCGCACCGGGGTCATGGAGATCTGCCTCTTCATCCTACTATATCAAATGTCTGTGCGCAGGAACTCGGTCCTTGTCTTCTTCGCGGCCTCCCCACAATGACCCTGGAAAGCAGCGAACACGACCCGGCTCGGGACGGACAACGCGGTGTGGAGAATGGACAGATAAACCAGGAGCCTCTTCCGGAGACGGAAGCCGCGGCCGCCCGAGCCGGCCCGGGCGCAGGCTCCTGGCCGAGGCCGCGCGCTTGTGGTGGCGTTTGCTTGGGTTCGCCGTGGGGCTCGTGACTGGTACGCAAGCACAGCGCACCCCGACCCCGGCCGTCTCACTGGCCCGGAGGCGAGGCTGTCGGCAGCAGGGAGACAGGGGCGCCCTGGCAGCCCCAAAAGGCGGCGCCACACCGAGAGGAGAGACGTCCCGTCCCCAGCCAGGCTGTCGGGGGGCCCGAGTTTAAGGATGGGGACAGGGACGAGCACAACTTCCCAACGGATGACAGGAGGCCTGACAGCGAGGACACGGTCCCGCGTTCAGAAGACAGCGATGACGCCGGGCAGGGCCATGACTCGGCCAGCACTTCCGGCTTGCAAACTGCCACCCGCTACTGCCCCTGCCCACGAGAAGACACACCCTGCCTTCCACCCGGCAGCGGGGCCACTCTGAGACAGGGATGTTGAACTCGGGGAGCCCTGACCTTCCTTTCAACCCTGAAGTCCTGGGATAACAGGGATCTGAGATACGAGCGGCCACCCAAACATCAGGCTAGCCCAGTCATCTTTCCACTCGGAGATTTACATCCAGCCGCACGTAACCAGCCAGATAAACATCTCAATCCCGGGCACCTTCCTCGCACCACAGAATGAAAACAGTGGGAACCTGGGATTTGCTATCTCGAAAGCCAATGACACCCCGCCAGGTGTATCAGGCTCTGCACAGCTTTTATATCCACTACTGCTCTTCATGATAATAAAAACAGTTTAGACCAACTACACAGTAGACTCATACAATAATATCAGAAAAGCGCTTCTTAGTGCCCGGGCTGTAGGTGGCAGTGAACAACTGATTTCCTGCTCGTGCCAACTACTGTGCTAAGCCCTGAGGCAAGCTCAGCCCCTCCCTCGCAGAACTCCGGTAAGTGTGCGGACTGCAAGAAACAGGAGGCGCATGACCAGGGAAGGACGGTTCACGAGCTGGGCCAGCCAGAGGAAGGCTCCCCGTGGACAGCAGGCCTCTAGACAGCGCAGCATGTGCAAAGGCCCTGAGGTGAGAGAGAACTTGGAATATCACGGGCCAAGAGGGGGAACGTAGGCCAGGTATGATGATGAATATCTGTCATCCCAGCACTCAGGAGGCTGAGGCAGGAAGATCACTGTGAGTTCCAGGCCAGCCGCCTACATAGTGAAAACGTGTCCAAACAAATGTGAGAAGGAGGAGATTAAAGAAGACGGCAGCTGGATTCTACAGCACCCTCCACAGTGAGGGAAGCCCTCTGGACTTCATTCCTGTGCGGTGGGGACCCTCAGAAACCTCTGAAGCAGAGAATGACATCATCTAATAAAGTGAATGAACAAAGTCACCTGCCCAGCAAGACAACCTTGTGCGAGACGGGCCTGAGCAACGTCACCGTAACGGGAAACACAGCCACAGGTGATTCTGCGCCTCCTCCGTCTCCTCAGCACTTGGAACCGCTGGTCCCCTATGCCAGCCAGTAGAGACCCCTACAGGTGACATCTGCACGGCGTCTAGCCCCAGGCCAAGGCAGAGCCAGGACGACAGGGCACACGACAAGGAGAGGCCCTGGCTCCTTGTGAGTTCTGACGGACTCGAGCTGGCCTGGCCACTTCCGGCTCCTCCTCAAAGAGGCAAAGCCTGCAGCCAAGCCAGCACCACTAGCACTGCAGATGGTCTTCTCAAAGGGGATTCCGAAAGGTCCACTGTGATGCCACTGAGAACAGACACAAAAGCGAAAACAAGAGCCTTCTCCGGACCTTGACGGGCCGCCAGCCAGCCTGGATACTCCGTTTCCACCAAAGGTCGATACTCAGAAGAGTGTCAAAGCACTGCTGCCTTGAGACCCGCAGATACACAATCTAATGTTCCTGGTGATGTGCCAGTTCTTAAAGATGCACAGAAAGAAGTCTAGCAAGAACCATTATGTATCAGATTATACAGCCTTATATAACTTTGCAGAAGCAATAACAGGGTTGGTCACGTGGCCAGTACCAACCACTCCCTGCAAAGAGAATTCCATTGGTGTAGACCAGTCACCAGCAGAAAGAAGCAGTGTGGTTCAGCTGCCACCCCATAGAGACCTCTAAAGGCCCATGTGGGCAGGGGCACCTGGCACTGCCAACTCCACCATCTCCACCACCCACTCCTGCCCCTCTCTTTACTTTAGGCCTCACCAGTAACAGATGGGGTGGAGGCAGCCTAAGCATCAGCTGTGTGGAAAACGGCATGGAACTAACAACACCTCCATCTTCCTCCCCGACCTGCCAGCAGGCCACCCTAGAGGTTGCCACGGCCATAGGAGGATGGCATTTGCCCCTCGATGCACTCCGGTACAATCACAATGGCTCTGCTAGATGTGGGTGGCAAGGCCCAGACTCAGAGTGGCACAGGGCTCCCTTCACGGTTTTACTGGTCAGAGGGCACAGCTGGACCCGGGAGGCCAGTGTTGCCTGTGAAGGTCAGAAGAGTCATCAACCCCCCTATTCATGGAGCACCGAATACCTACTGGGCATCACACTAAGAGTCCTATATGCATCTCATTTGAGCCACACAGCAGTCCTATGCAGGGCTTATGTGTAGGGCTTATTTTATGTGTCACGGTTTACAGATAGGGAACCCGACATGTGGAGATGTCAGGCGACACAGTCTTCCCAAGGCCACACAGCCAAAAAAAGGAAAGCCCGCCAATGAACCAGGAGGTCTAGCTCAGAGCTCAGGCTCCTAACACGCTTCCTGCCAGTATTATCTCAGGAGAGTATCCACTACCTTGATAATTATATGTGTTGTCTAAATTAAATTCACATCTACTACACACAATCATATAACTTCATATAAAATAACTAGATATGTATATTTGCACATACACTTCCATCATTGACATGATACATGTCACATTTGTACACAGCACAACACACAGGCATAGATACTTGTATGTAACTGGCATGCATCCCTTTCCCTTTCATTTCTACTCAGTGCATTTTATCTCATTAGTACCCATTACCTGGCTTATCAAGAAAGAAAGTCACCCCCTGGGGACTTTCATGAGGCTGTGAGATCCAGACCAGGAGGCAGAGGTTTGGGCAAAGTCTGAGTTTGGCCAAACTTCATCCAAATCTAGCTCATTCAGGAGCCACAGGAAAAGGAGCCTTGACCAACTAATCCAGCATCAAGGAGATCCTAGTTTTATGGAAGGAAAAACTGTACTGAAATTGGCTTCAAAAAGAATCCTAGAACATGAAATCCAGAAGTACCGTGGCTCCCCAGTTTGACTTATTCAGCGGCCCACCTACATAGCAGGGACCACATACAATGTATCACCTCATGGGCCCAAAAGGGCTGCAGCAGCTCCATGCAAACAACAGCACTGGAGATAAGTATGTTCCCCTGTGCACCTCCTTCCATGGGTAAGGAAGGCACACCTTCCCCAGGAGCCGCCTCCACTGACGTCGCTGCATAGCACACTGGCCAGGATGGGGTCACAAAGCCATGATCACCCAATCACCACAAAGAGAAGTCACTGGCTGAGACCAGTCATGAATGGCGCTACTCAGGTGAGTAAGAACAAAGTCATTTTCATCTCCAGGAACAAGGAGGGATGGGATGGTGCCCGATAGTCAAGCAAGAATGTCTTGATCTTGCCTCAAGAGGGGCTTGACTCCTAGGGTAATATTTCCAAGTCCCAGCCTCTTCCCTAGTTCTGAATAATTCCTCCTAAAACCCTCCTGGGTATAAGTGGAGAAGTGTTAGTTTTTCAGCTTATGTGTACATGTGCACCTTTGGTTTTGTCTTGGGTCCTACCAAACTTTTCACTGGAATCCAGAGGCAGCCCTGGCCAGGGTTTCTAGGGAAGTTAAAGGGTCAGTGGCTACAAAGGAAGCTCCTACCGCCCAGGAACCATGTTCCCCAAACCAACAGTTTCTGTGTGATTCCACTTACAGGAGGAACCTAGAACTGTCAGGCTCCCGGGGACAGGAAGTAGATCAGAGCTGCCTGGTGGTATTTGTATGGCAACCCAGAGCGGCCAAGTCCGGGAGTTAGCACTGGGGACAGTTTCTGTTTGGGATAATACAACTGTTCTGGAGACAGATGGTGGAGATGGTTGGAGAACAATGCAAATGTACTTCATGCCCCCAGGACTGTACACTTAAAATAGCTGAAATAGTTACTGTCAATGAGCTTGGAATCAGAAGAAGAGAACTACAAGTTCAAACACGGCACGGGGGACTGAGCAACTTAGCAAGACCCTGTCTCAAAAAATAAAAATAAAAATTTAAGGGCTGGAGATGTAGTTCAACGTAAAAGCTCAGGGTTCAACCCTCAACACTGCAAAAAAGAATGAGATAAAGTAAATGCTCTACTGTGTATATTGTACCATATTTTACCACAATATATAAATGTATCATGGTATCCACTTCTGGGTCTGCCCAGAATCTACCATGTAAGTTAGTGGTGGAGGGAGAATGAGTACCCAAGTCCTCCAGCTCTGAAAGTTACGCCCTTTCCCCAGCGTCAGGCGTTCCTTCTAACTCAGGTCACACGCAGAAGGAAAACTGAGGTGTAAGGATGACAGTTTTATCAAGCCAAGGCCCCTGGGCGTAGAGGGCAGACGCTGGGCAGCTCTCGTGAGACAGGAGGCCAAGGCACAGGGGAAGAACTGTGTGGCCCGGTGTCAGGGCAGCAAGCTCTATGGTGACAGTGACGCGGATAGTGACGATGTCCTAAAACTTTCCAGCATAATCCCCACTTGTAGCTACTGAGCTCTTAGGGGAAAATCAACACAGGTCCCCAGGGCTGAGATTTTCCACATTTAGCTTTAACCCAAAGGAAAACTTTGTTAGAAAGTTTGAACGGTGTGACTATTTTTAAAGAATGAGACTCGAGGCCACAGTGTCCGCACGCTCGGCAAAGCGCAGCCTCGCTCCTTCCTCCACGCCTCGCTCTCAGTGCCAGTGCTGACCTGCGGAGGGAAGGAAAGGAAATCCATACTTCCTGCTGAGCCTACTGTGCACAAGGCCCTGGCTCCGTCTGGGTGCGGGGGCCCCAGCTAGAAGCAATTCTACCCTCATGGGGACATCTGGGGTTGCCACAGCTTAGAGATAAACAATGCTACTGGCATCTGATGAGTGGAGGCTAAAGAGGCAGTTTGGCACCCTCCGGGGCACGAGGCGATGCCCTCCACAAAGAATAACCCAGGCCAGGCGTGAGCCATGCTGAGACGGAGGTGCCCTCCCTGTGCCAATAGCTCAAGAGTTCAACCTGGGGCTGGAGGGTTAGCTCAGTGGTTCCGGCGCCTGCCTCGCAAGCGCAAGGTCCTGAGTTTGATCCCCGGTAACCACATATAATGCTGGGCGTAGAGACTCACGCCCACCAACAATCAACACCGCATACCACAATGCCGGGCGTGGTGGCTCACGCCTGTCATTCCAGCACTCTGGAGGCAGAGGCAGGAGGATTGCTGAGTTCAAGGCTTGCCTGGGCTACACAGTGAGCTCAGGGCCAGCCTGAACTACAAAGCGAGACCCTGTCTCAAAAAGCAAAAAAAAAAAAAAGAGTTCAACCTGTATTGTGACTTTCCAGCAGCCCTGGGCCAAGGTAGGTCTCTACCCGCCCAGAGCCACTGACTCAGGCTGGGGGGAGGCCCATCTGTGCATTTCCGGTGAGAAAAAAAAAAGTGGTGAGATGACGCTGGTGTCACTGACCACACTTTGAGCATCACCGTCCGGGGTCACCCTCGCGACATTCTTGAGGATCGGCCACTGTTCTTCCCTCTCACGGATGTGAGTGTGAAGTCTGCCAACCCAGAATGTCACACAAACCCAGTGTCCTAGACAGTGACGACCCGGGAGGGGCATTGATCTTCAAAGGAGAGCCAGACGGTCTCCAGACACTATCTCACGTTCATGTCCCAGACAAGGGGACCAACCTCAAAAATCCACAACGGCGTGCTTTACAATGCTCAGTGTTCAACCATATGAAAATCTTCTGCGGGTTCTAGAAATTTTTCATAGATGACCTATTTCCAGGATCCAATGTCCAGCGTTTTTCACGGGGGACCCTCCCTCTCCGCCTCTACCCAGACTCAGAGCCATTTTACTGCCTTTGAAGCTGTTTTTGTGACCAGGAACTCTGAATTTTCTCTTCCCACTTACGTCCACCAGGGGGCATCTTTCCGCCAGATCTTGCATCACGCTCTAGTGACCTAAAGGCAATGAGGCTGGGCTGGGAGTCAGGGGACCTGGGCTCCAGCAGATGGGAAAAGGGAGTCTCAGAACGGAATATTGCAACAGCCCATCTTCCACCTCACAGGGCTGCTGGATTCCTGTGTGGGTGAGGAACTATCACTGAGCCATCTTGCTACGCGGTTAAACATCACCACCCCCCTGTTTCAGGAAAATTAAATCACCCAAAGGTGGGGGAAGGGCGGGTGAGGTCTGAGCCCTCTCATTCCAGTCACAAGAGCATACTCCCTTCGTCCCAAATGTCTTAATATCCCTAAAGTGTTGCAAAAGCCACAGCTGGAATCTTTGTCTTTCTCGTGGTTCTTACATTTCCACTTCATCTATTTCTTCCTTTAAAAACTCACCTCCTTTCTTTTACCCTTTCAAGACTCCGTCTTCAACGGCCAAATTCAGACTTTCTCCAAGCATTTTCCCCAGTACTGGCCTTTGGGAAAAGATACATCTTATGCTATACCAAGGATCAGGAAACTTACTCTGAAAGCCGTATCTTGTCTTTGGCCTGTTTTTATAAATAAAGTTTTATTGGAATACAGAGGCAAGCATTAATTGACTTATTGCCTGTGGCTGCTTTTAGGCCACAAATGCTGAGCTGAGTAGTTGCCACAGAGGCTGGATGACCTAGAAAGCTTAAAATATTCACTATCTGCCTCCTTGTGGAAAAGTGGGCTGAACCCTGCTCTATGTACAAAAAAAAAAAAATGTATGGAAGTTGCTTGTAGAGTTTTATAAATCATACTACATCTCTAGTCCAGATGTGCGATTGTGTCAAATAAATGAACTGCTAATCAAATTTAGGGGGAAGCTGGGCTGAGAACCAAAGTGAACCATAGAGCCTTTTTTTTTTTTTTTTTTTTTTTTGAGACAGGGTCTCGCTTTGTAGTTCAGGCTGGCTCTGAGCTCACTATGTAGCCCAGGCAAGCCTCGAACTCAGCAATCCTGCTGCCTTTGCCTCCTGAGTGCTGGGATTACAGGCGTGATTACACCATGCCCAGCACTGTATGTGGTTACCGGGGATCGAACTCAGGACCTGCGCTTGCAAGGTAGGCGCCGGAACCACTGAGCTAACCCTCCAGCCCCATAGAGCCTTTTCAAACACCGGTGCTGTACATAGTGGTACGCGCCCGGTCCCAATCACCTGACACAATGAGCCAGACAGATCTCAAGTTTGGGCAAAAGACAGCTTGGCACCACCACTAAAATAAAAATATCTAAAAGGGGTTGGGGATGTAGCGCTGCGCTTGGAGGGCTCAGCTCCCAGGACCAGGAAGAAGAAAAGTGCTCAAGTCACCCAATCTCCCGTCTTCTCCCCGGGAGAGGAGGACCGACGTGCTCCTCCCTCCGCAGGGCTGGCTGAGGTCCATGAACCTTAAACTGCCATCTACCTGAGCAGGTGCAAAGCGTGTCCGCTCAGCAGAAAGATCTGGGTCTGAATCCAGACTCGCCATGCACAGGCCGCACGACTCGGGCCTAGTCGCACCAGCTCCTTGAACTTCGAGGCTCCGCCTATGAACTGAAGAGCCTCTCGCCTCCTTCATCTGGATTCTCGCGAGATCAGGTGCGAAGGACCCGAGATTACAGAGTGTACCTTCGCGTGCCCAGGAAGTAATCAGTGCTTAGTCTTCACAGCCCTTAGGAAGCTGGGAAAGACAGAGTCAAGAGACGGGTAAGGACAGCAAGGAACTCAGGCGGGATGCAAAACAGGAAGCGGCGGCCACAAAGACTCAGTAACCAAGAGAAATAATATTGTAATGCTGTGTTTTAAGAAGTCAAGATTAACGCCAGAGAAAACATACAAGGAACGGAATTTTAAATAAAGACAGGACCGAATCATGCTCGTTTTAGGAGAGGGAGAATGATGTGAATTGTACAGCTTCTGGGCCATTGGCTGCTTTTACACAAAACGTTATTTGTGAGCCAGGTGCGGTGGTGCACACCTGTGACCCCAGCACTTGTGGACAGTTCAGCAAGTTCAGGCACCCCCTGGAGCAAGCAACTCAGCGACTGAGCAAGACCCTGTCTCAAAATTGAAAAAGGCTGGGGATATAGCTCTGTACAAAGCTCCTGGTTTCAATTCACAGTACCACAAAGCAAAAGTCATTTTTGTTTATTATGAACTTTTATATTCATTTCTATCTGTAAATACTGCATGAAAATATTATATATGAAAATGATTTATTATTGACTTTTTATCCCCCCATCTTTGGGGGGGGAATACTGGGGAATTGAACTCGGGACCTTATCCTCACAAGGCAAGCGCTGGAACCACTGAGCTAAATCTCAAGCCACTATACCTGCCTTTTAAACTCTGTGCCCCCTTTAAAGTTCATGTTACAAGTTGACATGTTACTGACTTTGTATGAAACTTCTGTACTCTGCTGTCTCCTACCACCCTGGGCCCTGCAAGAGCCTATGAAACCCCTCATTTGCACAAAATCGCCCTCCAAGCCAGTGCTTCTCAGTCTTGACTGCACATGTGACTTCACCTGGGAAATTAAAACAAAATAACGATAAGAACCAATTACTGAGAAAGAAAGAGAAGCAGGAGCTTCCTGACCACATCACACCCCAGGAGATCTATCAACAGAGAGGCAAACAGCAAGAGTTACAAGCCCTCCCACGGGTGTGAAACTGAACCCTCATCCATTGCCTGTGGTGGTGTAAAGTGGTTCAGCCACCGTGGAGGGCAGGCTGGCAGTCCCTTGACACCGCAAGCAAAGTCACCCACAGACATTCAGGCCAGGTGTATTCACAACAACCAACCACGTAAACGATCCACCAGTGATGAATGGATAAACAAAATGTGGCGCGGCTGCACTGTGGAATATTATTCGGCCATAAAAAAAGAACTGAAGTACTGATGCCTACGTTACCACATGAGTGAACCTTGGAAACATAATGCTGAACGGGAGAATCAAACACAAAGGGCCACATATGGCACGGTCCCCTGAGAAGCCATGTCCAGAAGAGACGAAATCGTGGGCAGGAGAATGAAGCGACTGCTTATGGGAAAGGGCTTGCTTTGGAAGAGGAGGAGAAGGGGATCCTGGAACTAGTGATGAGGTTGCATAACCTTATAAAGATACCAAAAAAGGATTGAATTGATGCAGGTTAAAGGGATGCAGTTTATGGTAGATGGATTTTGTCTTGACTTTTTAAAAAAAACTTTCCAAGTGATTCTAACTCATAGTAAGGGACTCGGTGCCCATTTCTGTAAAATGGTTATGCTGCTGGTCACTCACCCCTTAGGCTACAGGCCTGCTAATGTTCTTAGGGCAAAACTTACCAGCGAGAAGCAGTGCTAAGTACTTCGGTAACACTGCAATGCGCCCTCTGCCCCAGCAGGGGCTTTAGGGTGGCAAGCTCCCTCGGTACTCCCTGCCCTGCTCTCCTCTGACCAAGTCAACTGGGACTCACACTTCTGTTACCAGAGCTCAAGGCCTCATTAACACCTACCTCCCAGGCTGCGGCAGATGCCAGTTTCAGGCCACGCTATGCACAGCAGAAGGAGAGGAAGAGAGACAGAGAAAACTACCAAGGCCTGGCTGCCAAAGCAATCCACGCGCACTAAGAATAGCTTTGCACCAGCGGGCTGTGCTGAGAGGTGAGGAGGCTGCCTTCCCTGACCCGGCGAGGCTGAGATCTCAGCTTCTCTTAAGAGAAAAAGTAAGGGCTCAGGCTACCCAGCAGCCTCTATTATCAGGAGGCATGAAAGGCGGACTAGAAAACCACACACCAGCTCCACAGCGTCCAAAAATACAAGCAGAGCTTAGCTGGCACCTCCCGCGGGGCCCAGGGACTGCATCCTGGCTTCTTTCTGACTCCACGTTGTCCCCATTACCTGGCTGAACACACATGCCTTTGAGGTGGCCATGGCCTTCCAAGGGGAGGAAAATTCTCCCCTGGTGGAAGTCCCCTTTGGTACAAAAATAAGCCGAAGGCTGGTGATTTTCCTATCTTGTTAGAATGTGAGTGAGGTGGCTTGAGTGCTAGCTAAGCTGCAAAACCTGGGTGCTAGCTGTTGAGTGCCACGGAAATCACCAAGCAGATGCCCTATAAATACAGTAGGCTCCATTCCCCCATACTGTTGGGAGTCTCTTCATTTTGACGTCTCCAATGAAAACACCTCTGCAGAAATGTCAGTTGGCTTGAGAAGACAGTCTCCCACAAGAGAGGGCTGGTAATCTATTGTGTACACCACGTGTGTGTGTGTGTGTGTGTGTGTGTGTGTGTGT